>UELU01146833.1:0-31956 GCA_900490025.1 Megastigmus dorsalis | reverse complement strand
GCGGATCCCATGCTTTGTTAGGAAAGTTAGACGGATATTTTTGGGCTGTTCGGTAATCAAGATGGGACGTAATGATAGAACGGTATATCTTGATAATAGTAGGTGAATATGCTGAACCTTGGGTTGAATTAGAACGAGACGAGTATGTATAAGTGCGCAGATTGTATCTGGGATTATTATACGCTTTTTGGATACGCGATATGTAAAGGTTCGAAGCGCTTTCAGCATGCGTTGATTCATTACATTAATTAAATTACAAGAGGAGGTGCATTGTATTAGACGTGAAAAACGTGTAAGCATATCTTGCATCATGGTTGTGGTATGTACAACAGCAACGATTCAATATTATAAACTTTTATTACGCTGCTGCTTCGCGCTTATCACGTTTTACTCCAGATCATAAATATTATTTCCCCGAAGCGTACAATACAGCTTATAAGTACAACAAACATATCGCTATTGGAAGAAATCTTCTATTCCCTCGAAAAAAAGAAGAAAAACAGGAGAATCGGTCGATTATACAACGCACAGCTCGGGGGCCAGATCTAAATCGCGAAAGTCATAATACTCGAAACTAAAACACACGTATAATTAGCGATATTTACTAAGCACCTGTACGACTACGCACTATATATATATATATATACAATGAGGAGTCGCATCTGTCCCAGTAAGCCCTAGCAGGTTAGAAGGTAAAATGTTTTTTTTTTCTCTTCTTCTCAAAACACACGCGAGCGCACCGCACACACGTATATATAAGTCCAGGCGCACGCGGACCCTTAAAAAAGCCGAAAGTTGCTTCGAGCACGAGAGCTCGTGATGCGGCCCCGCTTACCCGTCGCGCTGCACAACCGCAAAGCTATTTGCGTGAAACACACGAAAGAAAGAGACGCGCTTAGAGTATAATATGCACGTGTGTGTGTAGATCGAGTAGCGGAGCGTCCAAGGATAAAGAAAGAAGGAGAGGGAGAGAGAGAGTGAGTCGAGGAAGGCATTTAACATGCATGCGTCTACGTATATATACATACGTAATAGGGGGCTGAGACAAGAGAAAGAGAGAGAGAGAGAGAGAGAGAAAGAGAACCTCGGCCTTGGGCCCAGTGTTGTTGCTTATGCTGTACAGCCTTCCAGCTGCCGAGTTCCAGAGGGTCTCTCTCTCTCTCTCTCTTTCTCCTTTCCGTCTCGCCTCCACCGCCGCTGCACCTTCTCCTCTTCCTCCTCCTCTTCTTCTTCCTCGTCGTCTTCCTCTTTACTTGTTTTTCGTTCCCTCGAGCTGCTGCTGCTGCTGCTGCCGCTGCAAATTAACGTAACCTTGAGAAAGGCGCGCACACACGCACATGCAGCCTGCACGCACGCGAAACGAACGAAAGAGAGGCAAATATTTTTAGCTCCGCAGCTCGAGAGGGAAAGAGGGACTGCACACAGAGCGAGAGAGAGAGAGAGAGAGAGAGAGAGAGAGAGAAGAAGAAGAGAGAATCTGAAGAAAAATAAGACACAGGAGAAAGAAGCAAAGGACGCGGAGGCTAATACCAATCCAAATATAGACTATATGGTGGCTTCGAAGGTGGAAGGTATGTGTGTTACACACGAGAGGGACAAGTGCACACACGAGTATAGTCTGGAGACTCCGATGGGAATGGAGGGAATGCCAAGTAGCAGCAACGACCAAGACTGAGTGCGAGAGAGTCTCGGACGTTTTAAGCTGCTTTATTATGGAAATCGGGATGTCGGGAGAAAGAGAGAGAGAGAGCAAAAAAACTCGCGTGTGTTTGCTGCGTTTCTAGGGAGAGCCGCGCGGAGCCATCTGCTTCTAAACTCGATGCTCATTGGATCGGAACGGAAGGCTCTCCGAGCGGCGCAGGATGAAAAATGCTGGAATAACACGAAGGGCCTTGAATCGCTAATCTTTCAACAAGGATTCTCGCGTTTTATTTATACAAGTATTGCACACATCCAAATGGTCGTTTTTGACAAGTTCATTTCGAGGGACGGAAGCTGCACGATGTTTGTTTGCTCTGTCGGTTTACTCGATGCGGTTAGTGGTTGAAATCACAAATGCCAACTGTTAACGTGTCGTTGTCGATCAATCTTGGTTCAATTCAAGGGCGGTGTTGTAAAGTGATCGAGTCCATAGACCTTTGTCCGTTGATCTTATGCACGTTTTAAGATCGTATTTGTGCCGTTTGAAATAGAAATTACTGTCCGTCAGTGGTCGGCGGTAACTACTTGCAAACATTTCTTTTAATTCGTCGACTTCTATTATATTGTTTCGAACCATTTGAAAAATAACAATACTCTGTCATTCAAATAAATACATTTATCAGAAACTCATTACATGCTTACTGCAAATTAAATTTTTATATTTATCAAGTATAGACTTTTAAAGAGAGTTATAAATATTTCTGCACAAACTTGAGTATATTCGTCAATACAATATTGGTATACTTGAAGATACGTTTGAAAAAAAAGAAACACTATTAATGAGAAGCTCCCCTTCTACGGAAATACCCATAGGTACAAAGACGCAGGATAGCAAACGACGAAGGACCTTGGCATCTTTCACAATGAAGAAGAAGAAGAAGATGAACAACAACAACAACAACAAAAGTGATTCGGCAGGCTGTAGGGGTATAAAGACTGCGTTTTTCTCTCCTTCGCCTAAGGTTTCATCTATACTAGCGACGGACTGCATCGGGTGAAAAAAGGGAGTGAGAGTGGAGGGGGGACCGATATCTTTGTTTCTCTCGTATATCTTCTCGGCGCACGGGCGAAGAATAAAATGAAGGAAGGAAGGAGAGAGACGGAGGAAGATTGTCTCCGGGGCAGCTACGGCATTTCTCTTGATTTAGCGAAACAATCCGGCCATCTGAATTTCAAATATACGCGCGAAAGCTCCGTCTTGTTTATGTCCTCCGTTTCATTCCACCCCAACTTTTCATCTCGACTTGTATTTTTTGTTTTCGTCACTCGCTCTAGCGGTGCGTTTACGTGTGCACGAGAGTCGTCCAATAGATGGAAGGTCCAAGATTGAAATTCCCTGTTAGCTAGGTTTCAAAGTAGATTTGATAATCTGGAATGAAGTTTGTGACTTTGTTCTTTAAAAATGTGTATTTTTTTTCTAGTCTGACTAAATAATATGGCTAATCTGATTATCTTGCGGTAAAATCCAATATAAAACAGGGCACCCAATTCATCTCGCGAAGAAACATTCTGTTCTTTTTTTTCGAAGCTATATTTTAGGTGCCGACGTACATAAGTATTACCAAAATATGGGAGAAATAATTCAAAAAATCTGGCATCCAGGACCCGCCTAATTCGAAGACGATTACGAAGGCGCGTCGGTATAAAGAAATGAAATCGTTAAACTGGTCCGAGATACGCTACGCGAAAAATATAAAGGCAGGCCGATCTTGGATTAGCCCTTTTTTGTTGCTCTCTCTCTCTCTCTCTCTCTCTCTCTTTCTTTCTTTCTGATTCTCTCTTACAAATATTATTCATCCTTGTCCCTAGCAATAATTCAGTGCCCTTTTAGGAGGTTATCGCAAAGTGATTTAGTGCGCATTGTAGGACCGAGTCCACGAGCGAGCAGCGCGCGTTAAATTTACGAGCGCCTACTACGAGGCTTTCGCACTGTATATAAACTTGCTCGTATCCGGGCAAGAGCAAGAGAGCGCGAGTAAGAGCAAAAGCGAGAGAGAGAGAGAAAAAAGAGAGCGACAGGGAGGGTAAGAAGAAAAGAATCCGATACCCGTTTTGAGCGAAGTAACAAGTCCCCGTATCCGTTCGGATGCTTCCTTCCTATACATACATTGAAAACGGCCAACTAAATCTTTCTCACCTCGAGGGACGAGTGCCAGGTATAGAGACGCGGCTGAGATTACGTGGAAGATGATTTGGAGATTTTTTTTCAAAGATGTCTCTTCGCGTCTTCAACGAAGCAAAATTATTTCACTTTATTATACCAAAGTGTTAACGATTTGGCGCCAAATGCGTTTAGGTAGCACGAAACTTTGTGTCGAAATGTAAAGTGAATGATGAGACACTATAAAAATCTTTGGATCCAAGGCTTCTAAGAATAGTCAGTTGCGTAATGGGTTTTGCGTAATGCATTTATATTCGTTTGTTTTTTTTTCAACAACGATCAACATAGATTTTATAATTTTTAATGGGACATGTCCGTTTTTCTTTATCTCTATCACGTTTTTATTTTTCATGTAGAATGATATCATTTAATTCATGTCAAGATTCAACCCAAAGAAAGATTAAGTATAACATTACGTATAAATAGATACACTGTAAGTATTTTAATTTCATACCAAATCTAATAGAGAACTTATTATTTAGAAAATCTCAAATACTACAAGCTACTCATAATTCCATAAAAATGAAATATTTAAGGAAGGAGGAGCGGGCTCGGCCTTCTCCGGTTGATTAAAAACTCGAATGGAGAATAGCAGCGTCCATAAAAGAAAAAAGAATAATAAGAGTACAGTTGAAGAGATAATAAATTTGTTCTCTTCCTCTCGACTCCCCCCGGTTCGAGAGAGTCCAATGTCTGCGCAAGCGAACTGGAACGATTTTCGAGCTCCATACACGGCGAGATCCATTGTCAGATCACACCTTCTGAACCTTACACATCGCTCGAATCTTGTACAGCACAATCTGCGTGAGCTTTTTCAAACGTTTTCTCTCTATTTATCATACGCTGCATTTCCTTTTGATCAGCATATACTTTAATGCGGTATAATTGTAAAGGAAAAACTCCGTTTCAAGCCTTCATTATTCAGTAATGAAAATTGCTATAGCGACTCGTAAAATTCGTACAGTAAAGCACGGAAAATAATTTTAAATTTTCATTTTTACGCGCGACTTGTGTTAGAATTTTCCATACAAAAGTCATAGCTTTCCCGTAAATATGTACATTGAATCACACCGAGTAAATTAAAAAAAAAGTGCTTGTATGACCCTCGACAATTTACTTTGAACAAATTGTCGAAAAAGTGCAATTGGAAGAAGCCCTTATTGCCGCACTCGCTTACTATACACACTGAGCGGCTACTTTACTTTAGCCTATATTCACTGCTGCGATTCGTCATAACAGCTGCGAATGGCACACTAAAACGATTAGAGCAGAGGGAAGAAAAAAGCGCAATCACGCCGCACTGTTATAGGACTCGATATTTTTCAGACAGCTCGCAAACTTTATGATAAATGCTAATAAAGACTAGGCGTTAATCTATTTCATATGCGATAGGAGCCCGGAGGCCGAGTTCCATTATCCGTGTCATCCCTTTGTCCCATATACGCGGCGCGAATGCGCAAATATCCAGGCTCTCTCCTTTCCTTCTTTTCTTTCCCTGCGCGTCTCTCTCGCTGCCTCTCTCACTGCCTCTCTCACTGCGTCTCATCGTCACGTGCACACAGACACACAGAGACACGAGAGTAAGGGTAGAGAGAAGGAACTCAATGGTATTATTGAGCAAAAAGGGGTCGCGCGCGAGGCAGGCTTTAAAGTGACAGGCGCCATCCGATATTAGGCGTAGAGGATATCAGTCCCCCTATATTTGCAGCGTATACATCGCTTCTTCTGCTTCTTCTGCTTCTTCTTCCTTTTTCACTGAACCTGCCTCTTCTTCCCTAGCTGGTATTCGCACACACACACGCGCACAACGCACACAGAGATACGCTGAGGCTATGCAAATTCGACAAAAAGCAATCGTTACGGTTGATTCATTCATCGATCGGTGCTGGCTGGGTCTCTCGAGTATATAGTAGTAGGCTGCCAGTAGACCGGAAGAAGAAAGAAGCCGGCGAAGGAAGCGACACTGCTGCGCACTATACATATAATGTACACGTGCCACGCGCGGCTATATAGCCGACATTGGCGAGAGCTGGCAGATGGTGTGTCCCGCGCGCGCTCTAAGTATACGCCGTGTGGCTCTCCTCCTTTAAATCTATTTAGAGTGTGCGTATGTGTGTACCGGAGAGTAGAGTAGTAGACGCTTGTTTTTCGCTGGAAGCGACATTCTTTTTTCTTTCTTTTTTTTACTGCCAATTTTGGTCGTCCTGCAGGCCAGAGAGTCAACCTTTGCTCGTAATTATTTCCTTCTGCGCGCTTCTCTCTCTCTCTCTCTCTCTCTCTCTTTCTCACTCTCTCTTTCTCTTCCTTTTTATGGAGGGGGGGGGGGATATAAAAAAAATTGTTCATTGTGCGAGTAGGTCAGTAGGGTGTGCATGCACACTGCCAGTAGCCTTGGCGGGACGTGCTGTAGCACAAAGGGGAGTATAGCGAACTGACGCTCCCTCTCTCTCTCTCTCGCCCTTTCTATGCATGCATTCGGATATATATATATATATACATATGAATAAATTTTAATGGCATAGTTCGCTTGGAATTAGACTGCCGAAATTGAATGTCGAGACCAATGGCATATAAAAAAACAACAAGCGACGTAGAAAGGGGGAGCGCTGAAATAGGTGGCCCGATGATGCACTTTTTCTTGGCTTTTACGGTGGTCGCGCGCGCGCTCGATGATGTTATATACATTACCAACCTGTTATACGGTTGCTGCAATAAAAAAAAAAAAATTTCGTTACGAAACAGCATTGGCATTCTATTTTTCAATAGGTATGCAAGCAATCTATCATTCTTTCAGCTATAACAATTTTAATATTGTTTCAGTGAAAACGGTTATTTTTTTTTTACTGCAGGAAGCTATACAGAATCACGTAAGGAAATTTTCAATGACAGAAAGGACGCGTCATCCTCGAGTACTGCGGCGTGATGAAAATCCTTAATGGAGCGAGACACCGAGACGCGCACAGAAGGAAACGTTAAGGATATACGAGCGCGGCGGCGCTTTTCCTTTGTGCTCGCGCTTAGATATCGGTATAGCACGCGTGGCCCGAGTACACTGTACTAAGCAGCTAAAGCGAGAGCGAGACGGAGAAAGAAAGGGAGCGAAAAAGGAGAGCAGCAGCAGAGTGCAGGCGTCCTCAGCTCGGATGCACACGCGCTTATAGCTATATATAGTCGGTGGGCCAGCAACAGCAGCAGCAGCAGCGCCAGTCCACATTGCACACAAAGGAAAAGCGCCGCGGCGGCGCAACGGCTGCTAAAAATCTCCCCCTCGGTGGTGCGTGCAGGCTTGCCTACATAGCATCCCCCGTCATCCCCGCCCATATATATATATATATATAGGACCAGCTCGGGCCAAGAGAGGAAAAAGGCCGCCTAAACGCTAAACTCTTTTAATCCCATTCGGACGCTTAGAGAGAGAGAGAGGGACAGATAGATCGAACCGAGGCGCAACAGCCACGCGCGCGTATATACTGACCTCGTGCGGTGCGAGCGCAACAGAGAAAGAGAGAGAGGGAGTGAAATGGTGTCTTTCTCGTGCAGGGGCAATTCGAGGGAGAGAGAGAGAGAGAGAGAGAGAGAAAGAAAAAGAGCGGCAGTTCTCGAGGCCGCGAGCGAATCGAGGGGCATCTGTCCTAGACAAAGAAAGTGCCGCGCGGGCACGTAGAGCTATATACACACACAAATATATATGTATATATATAATATACACATGTGCGCGTGTGTTCCGGATCGAAAGTCGCGCATCCGGCTATCGTCGATATAATACAGCGGCGTCTTATTGCCTCCTCATTCCCGTTCCCGACGTGTATACACTTTTCGAGGAAAACACGCGCGCGCTCGACGCGTGTACAGTCGTATACACAGCTGGTGAATGGGTAAATGCAGGTCCCTGTACACATCTGAGACAGCTCGTGATAGTTTCGATGTACCGAGGGGGGGGAGGACTATGCGACGCGTCTATAATAGCGTTGACGATTTCCGTTGGCGGGTCACATCTTTTGCGCGTCTCGATGCAACACGCCGATGGGGTGCGCGCGTGCGAGGCGCTTTGTGTACGTGTCGGCGGGGGCTGCGGGGAGAGAAATGGGTCAGGTTGCCGGCTATTGCGCAACGTTAGAGGCACCGAGTCATGGAGATATGGAGGACAGATGCGCGAGCTGTTGCGCGATGTGGGATTATTTTGATTGATACGAACTGTACATGTATAGGCCGATTTTGGGATTGGAATTGTTTCAGCTGTAGCGCAGGTGCGTTATGTTGCTGTTCTTTTTAATGACTACAGCTTGAATGTTTTCAGCTTGTCACGAGTCGTTGAATCATTCGGAAATTTTGTAATCTTCTAAATTATAACGGTAAATAGATCAAGCTCTAAACAGCAGCTGATCGAACCATCGCGCCTTTAGGCTGCCTGCGCACGCTCGAATAAGGGATCGAAACCAGCTCGAACGTTTTCATAACGTTCGCGTTTGTTTTATGTCTCTCTCTCTCTCTCTCTCTCTCTCATCCCGTTCAAGCTCGCACACAGAATCCTCAAAGATAATCGCCTTTCAAGTGCGAATGCACGAGGCGACGCCGTCTTCTTGCAGTACCCCGCCGAGTTTGAGCTGTTGCATGCATCGCATACGCGGTGTACACCGGTTTTTCCCTCGCTCGATTCGCGCATCGGCTATAGGTTAAGACACTGCAGGCCGCTCAGCAGCAGCAGGAGCGATGCGCTCAAACGAGTCCACGTGCGGCTTATCCCATAAATGGTCCAGCGCGATTGCGCTTTGGCAATGCAGAACACGGGAGAGAGAGAGAGAGAGAGAGAGAGAGAGAGAGAGAGGTGCACGTTTCTTTTTGCGCGAAAATTGCAGCGGTGCAGCACCGGCCGCGTCCTTAATGGGCCGGTACATGAGAGATACATGGATTTTCGTGTATATAAGGGTAAAATATGTTTGACCCGCTTGATTATGCGAGGCGAATGGATCGTTGGGAATTCAGGAAACGGCCCCCGTGTATTCGCGGGAGAGAGTTGTGTATATAATATACAAGCCGGATAGCGTCTGGTTAGAGTTCGTCCGCATCTACTTTCGATCAGTGCGATGCCGACGATTTTGCCTATACTACTGAATTTTCTCCTTAGAAGTGAAATTCGCTTAGAGGAGATTGTATATAATTTATATATACATAAACTATATCGAGCATTAATGGATGTTTATAGATGGCTGTCAACCGGTTCATGTTCGGATAATGATATAAAGAAATTCCATTGCAAATTACAAAATCAAACTGAATCATCGCTGATACACCGAGTGCACGTGTCGCGTAAAATTCTGATCGGGCCGCAATAACCACTTTTTCTTCACGAACCTCGCGTTTCTCGCTCTCTGTGCTGCACTTTTTCGCGAGTACCTATAAGAAGTAGCAACAGGGTGCGTTTTTCTCAATACGCTCGCCGCGCTTCGCTTTCATACATACACACACGCACGTACAGAGTGCGTGTGAGCAATAAAACCGATCGAAAAGACCCGCGCGTATATATGCGTGTTACCCTCGTAAATCAAGCTTGTCCCCGACACACACAGGCAGGATTTCGCGTCCACGTGGCTTTTCACTCGAAGCGTACGAGCCCAGAGCGTCTAACGTTTTTTTTTTTTTTTTTTACGACGTCGAGTGCAGCAGCCGCGAGAGTCGAGTCGACCGCGCGTTATACACCGCCCCGTTCATAATCGATTTGGGCGAGGCAGGAAACTGTGTATGTGCGCGAGAATATAGCGAGGATAGAAACTTTGTTTCGTTGAACGCGGAGCGCGCGAGAAAAGGTTGAGACGGCGTCGGCTGCTTGATTTAGACCGAATAATAATAAGCTATTATTTATCAGATTATGTCGCTGCTCATTCAATTATAGTTTTTGTATAAATACGAATCGTATTTATTATATGCAGATTATTACAGTTCTAATTAATTCTAAGCATATGTATTTTTCACATACGCTCTGCAATTTGATTATATATATATATATTTTTTTTTTGTCAATTTGGTACAAAGTTTAGTCTGCAGGTTAATAATGACCGTTATGTTCTTCACTCTCTGCGATTTTCTCATCGACCTGTGAAGAGGCCTGCAAACAAGTTTTTTCACTAAATGACCCGGTGACACCCTCTAAAAGTGACATCACATCCCCAGGGCTGCGAATCGAATCGAATCCATAGCATTATTATATTGGCACAGTGTGGCGAGTAAGTAGCGGTGCCAGTGAGGCAAGAGATGCGCGTAAGAATGAAGAGAGAAGAGAGAGAAAGAGAGAGAGAGAGAGAGAGGAGGATGAGAAGAGAAAGGGAGGAGGGAGAGAGGAGGCGAAAACAATCGTCAGTGGGACAAAGAAATGAGAATACCGAGAAAGAGAAGGAGCGAGAGATGGCAAACAAAGAACTGCGCGAGGACAAAGAGATGGAAAAATTAAGGGAGAGAGCGAGAGAGAGAGAGAGAGAGAGTCCCATGGGAATCGGGATGAGATCGCATGGGGGAGAGAAAGAGCGGCGCGCGCGCGACCGAGGGGAGGAAAAAGAAGGATAAGCTCGCGCGTGTCGGCGAAAGTTCTTTGTTCGCTCGGGCCGTGTGCTGCTCAATGCTGCAGTTGCGGCCCTGTGCGTAGCCTCTCTCTCTCTCTCTCTCTCTCTCACTCTCCACGTGGCTAGTTGCCGCTCTCTCTAGTCTTCGCCAACGCAAATCCTCCCCGCACGCGCACGGCTCGGTGGTGTGCGGGCGCCAACGACAAGTTAATGCCGCCGTTAATGGCGCTTCGCACACCGAATTTACTCTATTGCTCTATTTTCCGATCGACTCCGGAGGGGGGAACGGGTGGCCTTTTGGTACATGTACAGCCGCGAAACTCGATCCCTGCGGAAAACCCTTGTACTATATGCAATCGCTTTTTTCTTTTCTTCACATTTTGTTGTGAATGTAAATATACGTATAATGCATAGTTGTGTTAGGTGATGATTCGTTTCTTTTTTTTTTTTTTTCGAGGGGGAACCTGGAGGCAGTAAATTACGTTGCGAGAGAACACGTGGTCTGTTTGCTCGCACGAAACTTCCTTTGTCGGACTTGTCACAACAATGTCGATTACTGGAACACGCCGGGCGCCGCACACGCGCAGCTCATCCGTTGCGTGGAGAGAGTTTAGATTGATCAAACGACTTTTGGATAGTCGAGCCACTTCTGTGTACAACCACGCGAGCTTTGTGCGTGTGTGTGCAGTTCGGTTTTTCGCAACTTAAGGGAATATCGCTGACTATGGAATAGTAGAATGTTGCTCGAATTGTTGCAACGACGGTTAATCAAAGTAAAAACTCCGCGGAATCGGATAATTGCGGAGAACATTCTATATCGACTCGTGTATCGTAGTTGATTAAGTATTATTATTACGCAATTTAAATTCAAAGAGACATTAATATTACAGGACTGTCGTATAATACATTTTAAAAAGAAATAATACGATGATAATTCGATTCACCGTATACACGATCAAATTAGTTCCACAACCCATCAGCGGCCAAGAATCAACAATATTCACATTGCGCAACGCGTGCAGCTCGCGCTTAAATAATCGCATATAAATCACGTTGCGCAACGACGTCTTCTCGCTCGGAACGAAAAATCTGTCCGCGCGCTCGCGCAGAGGTGAACGTTTCCTAATTACCGCCGCGTTAATCATCGCGTTCTCGCAAACAAAAAAGGAAACCACCAGTAGAGAGAAAGAGAGAGAGAGAGAGAGAAGCAGTGATTATATCCAGGTTAAGTATATCCGTTCCTCCGTGTCCCACTGTCTCACACACAGACAAACGCGACCCATGAGCAATCAAAGGTTAAGCGCACCTCGGCGTTCCTTCTTCGTAAACTAAGTATACCTCGTCTCTCTCTCTCTCTCTCTCATTTGCACACAAACGCCATAAAAGCGGCTGCGGTTGTATACATATAGAGGAATTCCTAGGCTAGCTCGGTCTAGCGTTCATTAATCCGGCGCACCTCTCGCAAAAGCCGCAGTCGATGAGGGAGAGATAGCGAATAAAAAAAAATGCTATCCCTTATATATATGTATACCCAGCTCGTTCTGTCGATCGCTTATAAACAACGAGCTCAAGCCGCAGGTATATTGTATTATCCAGAGCGCGGCGGTAGCGACGGCGGCGGTTATGAACTGCTGTTGTGTGTGTGTGTGTATACGTGTGTATAGTACACGCGTGTGTGAATTTTTCCACGCGGTCGTTGATCTCTCGAGCCGGCTCTCGTTTGCGAAATCGAGGGCGGAGCAAAAACTTTCGACCTGCTCCTGCTGCTGCTGCTGCTGCTGCTTCGCGGCACACGCGCACACGTTCCACTCTTACATATATATATGCCGTGTACGTACACCGATCTCTTGTCCCGTGTGTGCACATATGTATAGATGGAAGATCGTGAAATAAAAAGGCCAGCTGGCGATACGATTCTCAGGTATAAAACCGAGATATTCGAGCTCAGTGCGCTTGACTTGCGCCGAATGTCGTGGTATATATACGTTGCGAGGATGAGGTGTACGAAAGTAGTATTCGGATTGAGATACGACTATAGGGGACTTGGACGCGAGTTCTGGGGAATCGATGAGATCAGCGACGGCGGTTGGAGCGTAATGAGTTGAGCTAGTGCTTCGGCGGCGGCGAGATTTTGAAACGATGCCAGAGGCCTTATTATTCCCGAGTGGCTCTGGTGCGAATCTACCGAAAACTGCAGCTCGGAAGACTTGTTTTTTTTTTTTTTCCTTTTTGGAAGTCGTACGTATATTATGCCAAGTAGCACGTGAAGTCGCGAGTCGTGTAGTTTATATTTATTGGGAGTTATTGCGTGCAGCATAACGACGATTGCTATAGAGGCCAACGGATTTTCTGCACACTTAGTCGGTGCGGTTAAATTTATTGCTTCAAAATGAAATACAAAGTTTATACGCTTGGAATGGAACAGATTTTATTTATATATTCCATCTATTATACCTTGGACAATTATTTTTATGTATTTTAAACTTTGGTTCGGTTCATATTAAATTTATGCTTTCCCTTTCTCTTATATTAATAATAACGGATGCGAAACTTTTACTCGAATTCATAACTGTTAGAGCCACTTTTATGTAAATTAATTGGCTATTAATTTATTTGTAGATTATCATTCTTGAGAACGTCATTCTACTTTCGGATAGTTTGTAGTTGCGCAACTATACACTACAATAAGGATGCATTAAATTAAAATAATTTTCTTCCGATTATTTAGTATTAATGCATAAAATTCATTGAACAGAAATGGCCTGCGCTTAAAAAACATTTCCGCTACATCGCGCAGTCGGGCTCAATTAGTCAGCATTACAGTTAAATATAATATAACTCATTAGAGATAATCGAAAAAGAATATGAGTTACATGAGAAGCCGCGTCAACGATCGGGCAAAAAAACATATTCGGCTCATTTCGTATGCACGCACACAAGCACGTCAGTTCCAATCTTGGCATAGGATCGCCCCGTAAGCCGCGCCATAAGCCATTTATAAGGAAGTCGAGGCAAAAACAAGTACATCTGTTGCCGGAGTATAACGTGTATATATATATAAAGCAATTTCGAACTCTCAATATACACGTATATCGACATTAAATCTGCGCTAAAAGTCGGTCGTGCTCCTCTTTACCGCCTTTCCTCGTTCTCTGAAGCGCTCTTAATTCTTCCTTCGCCTCTCGCCCTCCCCCTCCCTTATACACTGCAGAGTACCAAATAACACACTCACACGTACACGCGCGTGCACTTGTAGTGATTCGGCGGTAAATTGCTTCGAAACAAACACCAAGCGAGCGAGAGAGAGAGGAGAGAGAGAGAGAGAAAGAGAGTGAGAGAAGAAAGAGGGAAAATCAAAGGACGCAACACAGGACTATAGAGAACAAAGGGACTCGTATATAAGAGCGTGTATATACGGGCCTATAGTGGAGCACAAAGAAAAATCGATTCCCTCGGAAAATCAATTCGGCTACGGGGAGAGAAGTGTATGGGAGAGTGAGTGTCTGAGTGAGAAGAGAGAGAGAGAGGGAGGGATGAGATAAGGCAGCGTCGGCGAAAAGGGCCGAAGGAGAGAGGATATATCTGCAGCAGCGGGAGAATAAAGACGGAGGAGGAGCTGGGAGACTGCGGGGGTAGGCCTAAAAAGCTGGCTAGGAGGGAAAAAGGCGGGAACTTTGAGGGAAAAAGAGGGATGACGAGGGACGATTCTGCTTCCCCTGCGCTTCCACACCCGCATACATATTATATACAGATATATATATATATATATATATGTGAAAGCTCTGGCGAGGATATAGTTGTACACTGTATATGGGATATTCCGCGCTAAGTCGCTCGGTCGGAAATTGAAATCCCTGAAATTTTATGAAACGGCTGCGCGATTGCTTGCCGCAAAGTCTAATCGGACCAAAAATACTTTTCTCCTTTGACGATCTGTGCACAGCAGGATATTGTTGCACTTAAAAAGGATCACCATCCATATTGCGCACAAGAAACTTGCGTAAGAAGTATTTTTCGTAATATTACTGGAATATCGACTGATGTCGGTAAAGGAATAATCCGCGAAGTTGCACCAGTTAAAACCACGATAAACCAAATACTCGGGTATACCTTGATATAGATGAAAATTTCTAATCTTTTGTATCATTTAATTATAATCAATTGGTTCAAAGGCGTACAATCTACTTCAGCTGTACATGCATCCAACACTCGACCGATCGAGTAAACGCGGCATGCCCCGTGTACACTAGTACGTGCGGGGGTGCATGCGCAACTAGAGAGAGAGAGAGAGAGAGAGAGAGAGAGTCACGTGCAAGGTGCAGCAGCTCGACGCGCCCGCGCGGATGTGCATCGGACGTGTAGTTGCGGCATGCGCGCCTGTGTGCGGGCGTATAAGCGAGCAAGGGGATGAAGCGCGGCGAGAGAACCGGAACTGGGCCAGTGGGTCTGCTGCAGCTGTGGCGCATCTGCGTGCGATTATCCACGGCTCTCTCGCGGAAGCTCAAGCGCGTTCCTCTATAGTCTGTGTACTATACTGCAGGGAAAAGACGAGCGAGAGAATAAGCAGCCCTGCGGGGATGTGTAGCCGTGCGCGACGCGATCCTTCCTTTTTTCCTTCTTCTTCTTCTTCTTCTGCTTCTTCTTCTTCTTCTGGTTCTTATTCTTCTTCCTTCTTTTCGAAAGATGTGTTTATATCTACTGAACGACGAACGGTGTTATATGCTGCATGTGGATCGAGGAAGATGGGTGTTTCTGGTGGGGCTGGGTTTTGTTGTCGATGGGGACAAATTGCAGTCTAGAGGTGCGCGGGTGTTTGACGATTTTTTCGAGTCTTGGGCAAGTCTGCTGAAAGGTGCAGTGCTCGATGTAGCGACAGCGCGAAAAACGAACTTTTCAGAATTTCCCCGCGTACAGATTGTAAATGTTTCGATTGTTTGCCGCGATGACTTTAGCTCTTTCTTTTTTACGATGCTTTGTGAAAAAACGCTCAATATTTCAAGTGCCGCACACCGATCGTTTTATCATCTACTATATCTATCCATTTAATAAAGAATAAATTTATGGATGGATTGTCTACCGAAATTCCTATTAATTAAGCCGTTTAATTTCAACGAGCCGTGCGAGAGATCCGTGAAAATTGACGAAAAATAAAAAGTTAATAAAACCCGGAATTTCGTGGCCTTATGTTTATCTTTCTGCTTTTTTTCTCTCTCTTTGCCGTTTACGACACATAAAGCCACGCGTGCCTGTCTGGTTTTAAGGAGCGCACAAAGAGCCTATTGTATTGCGAGTCGAGACGACCGAAAATAGCACGACGAGGAACCCGCGTCCCATTGTGCTTCGGCAATTAAATTTCGTTTCTTATATAGAGGTGCCTCTCTCGCGCGAGTCTCCGACAATTTTTGGCAGCTAATCTACAAGGAAACCAGTGTCCTTTCGTGTATAAGAGTGTGTGTGTGTGTGTGTGTGTGGACGCGCGCGAGGCCACGCGATAGGAATCGCTAAGATTATTGTGATGTTGCAGTTAGTTTTTGGAGCTATTTTGTGCAGCGATGCGTCGTAAGACCGATATATATATATATATATATATATACTGGTCGGGGCGTTATTGCGTGCTAAGATCGTTGCATCGACCGCATTATGAATTGTTGTCAAAAATAAGCGACGCATTTTTTTTTTCGCGATGCATACAATTGATATGTGCACAACTCGCGCGATCATGTTTATCTTATAGTAATAATATTTAATATCGGAATAATCTGCTGAAGTGGTATATAAGCTTAATCTCTCTTAATCTCGCAGTCGATTTCGTTTGTTCGCCCTTGTTATGCGCGGCCAAACCTGTTTTCAATTACGGCGTATTTTTAAAAACAGTTACCGAATCGCAGCAGCACGTGTCCCGCGATATTGGTGGTAAGCGGGTGATCATATTATTCGTGAGTCATGGGTGGCGCGCGGAAAACACATGCGCGGCATTAAATTTGGGCGACGCGCGGATAAATATTTGCGCCGAGTGTAAGTCACACCTACTGTAATATACTACGCTATAGAGACGGAAGTGCGGCATTGCGATGACCTTCCCCCACGCGAGTGATTTGTTCTCGCTCCATCCGCAAATATTTGATAAATGCGCGCCACCTCTCCCTCTCTCTGTCTCTCTATCTCTGGAACGTTCGCGTTCGCAATGACATAACGAGGTGCATTATATCATACAACGCGATGTGCTTTTCACTTCTCGGGCCCGTGCGGTGTTGCATTACGAATGCGAGTCCTTGGGCATCGATCGGTCGTATGTGCGAGCGAGCGCGGGTGAGTCAGCCGAGCGCCGGAGCTCGGTTTTTTAAATCCGATCGCGGGTTAAAGCCTCTTTGCGTCTTTGATATAAGATCCCGAATGTGTTTCACTCCATTATTGCACGAATGGCTTTGTTTACCATCGACTCTCGAAAGTTATCGCATCGCGCACTTTTTACCGCTTAAAAATCTGGAGGTTGAGCGTTACGAGTGCGCGGTGCGGTGCAACGGTTAGGCGTTTTAAGGAATTTCCGTCAACGGCAGCGGAAAAGCGCGCGAACTTCTATTTTTAAAACGCCTCTTTCGAACGAGATATCTGGTTATTTTCTACTCGCGCAGCCTTGGATGCGAATTATTTTTAATCTTTTGATGCCGCATTCGGCTCTCGATATTTCTTTTTTCTCTTTCTCCCGCTCGCTCTCTCTCGCCCCTGCTTTCATCGCTTATCTCACTAGCCACTTGTTTTTTACCGCGCGACTCTCTCTCTCTCTCTCTGCCCACTTCTTTTTTGCGTCGCGCAGCTTGTATTATATGCAGACTCACGTGACACGCCTACTGCGCGCCGAACACGACGACGAGCCCGGCGGACCCCCCCCCCTCTTATCGATGCTTATCACCGGAATTGCAACAACATTTTTCGAACCCGCGCGCGGCCGAGGTCCCATGCAGTACCGCGTGTCATTCGACGATCCCGTGTTATTCTTTTTTTCTGTATATATATATATATATATATATATTAACGTTCCGCGGCTTATTGCGTCGAGATGAAAAAATACTTTTTGCCGGTGGCGTTGGTCATGGCTAGTTATTAAACTTTACGCCGCTATTTAAGGAAATGTCTATGCTGCATCGATTCTCTCTCGTTTCGACACGCGATCAGCTGCAGAAAGATCGTTTCGTTTAGCAAAACTTGGTCGCGGCATTTAAAATCAATCACGCGTAACTTTTCATTGCAAATGCAGTTGAGCGTGTGTGTGTTCTGCTGCGGGAAAACCGACGCCTAAGAAGTCGAGCATTGAGGCAAAAAATATAAAACTTGGATATAGGTCGAAAGTCTTTGAAGCGTACATAATGGTTTCCTACAGATCGTGTTATTTTTCTTTTTCTTTTCTTTTTGTTTTTTCTTCGTTACTCAACGTGCATTTATTTCCTTGAAAGCTGTGCGATTTTCAAAGGCTATATTTGTATATTAGTGCTATATAAAAAATCGCTTCTCGTACGTTTAATTTACCTTGCCATATATCGGTAACCGAAGGTAATACATGCATGTACGAAAGATTGGCGATCGAGTCAAGCCTAAAAAACTTTAATTGGATTTCAGGATGAGTGACAAAATAATTTACGGTCATCCGATAATTTTTCAATTTTAATAAGACTCTATATATATATATATTTTAAATATTCATTGAAAACACCCCTCTTTCATAATATCGAGCGTAAAGATCGTAAATACCTTATTAATAACGGCTCGCTCAAACACCTCTTTCCACGGTGTACTCTAACTTTTCAATGCAAGCAGTGCGTGCATCTCCTCACGGAAAAAAATCGCAAGCAGAGTTTCATGAACCTTCAAGCAAAATTTACCGAATAACTTGAGCTGAACTCATCAAGCAAGATGTGATTGACGGTTGTATAACATCTACAGAACTAGTTCGGTAAATTTTGCTTGATCAATCGAGTAAAAGAAGTTAGGCATACTTAACCTAGCCAATCAAGTAATTATTGCTCGCTTGAGTAATAAACTTGAGAAAAATGTTGAATTTTCTGCGTTTTATTTTTTATTTTTAATATAGTACATTATATAAGGTAACGATAAGTATATAATAATCATTTACAAAATGTGCCTTGTATTTTATGTTATTTTATTTTATTTTCTGTCGCTTGCCGCTATAGTTGTTTACACCGTGTGATATGTGCATAGCAACCGACAAGCGTATTTAATACACAGGGTGTACAAATTCGGAAAATATCGTATATAAAATTAGGACTTATAAATTAGTAAAAGAGAGTGTATTATATACACGCGCGATTGGAAGACGGCAAAGCAATCTTTGCTTGATTATTTAGGCACTTTGTATTTGACTGTTATTTCAGTATGTATTACCGAATATTTTCAGTAACATTTGCCCAATAACTTCGATACATTTTGCTTAATTCCTGCTTCAGTGTAATCTGCCGAGCTAAATTAAGTAATGTTTGCTTGCGATTTTTTTCCGTGCTTGCTTCCTCGGCGCCACCACCGCAAACTCTCTCTTTTATTGCGATTATCAATTAGAAAGGCGAGGAGCGAGCTTCGCTATGAGCTACTATTCGAGAGAGTGTGGCACGGTATAGTAGCTCGTGCGCTTAATTTACCGATCACATCTGCATCCTCCCGCTCTGCAACTCTCGCACCTTCGAACACCTTATCGAACACCCAGCTTTCCCGCTAACAGCGCACGACTTACTGCCACCGCGTGTCTATATACCCATACGATTTCTCTACCCACAATCTAATGAAGTTGTTTATTTCCCCTTTATCTCGGCGAGTATATACATATAGGCTCTTGAGCCGGCGATTTTTCATCTTCTCCGTGGCAGCAGTCGTTTACGCTCGATCGGCTTGAAATTATCGCGGGGTCAGCAGTGCATATTCTTCTGTACTGCACACGAAGTGAAATCGACGATTCGTATACCGTATACCTTGTACAGCGTAATACGTTTACCCACAAAGTTCGATCGATATACTTAGACACCTGAAGAAAGTGCGACGTCGCCCCAGCGTCTGTAGTAGACAATTTTTGCGAGGCTCTATATGCGCGTATATATATATATGTTTAGCGGGTATATCGCTAACGAGGCGCAAAGCGAGCGCGCATAGTATCCAGGCTGGAACAAATTGTGTCACGCGAGCCCGCAAGAGATTGGCATTTAAATTTACGCGCTCGCTACCGTGCACAGCCGATCCGAGTATAATATCCGGAATCGCTATGGGAAAAATGCGAATATCTGCGCGGCTTGTGTGCGTGTGTATACACTTTATGCGGCGCGTTTCGATGAGTTACGTATTATACACACGAAATCGAGGGGGCGAAGATTCAAAATGGCCGATCGGAGGAGGTAGGTTTTTTTTGGCGCTCGCCACCAGAGAGAGAGAGAGAGTCTCCTATTTCCCCCCCTTTCTCGCTCTCTCTCTCCTTCGCCGTGTGGAGAACCCGTCCTACAAGTAACAGCAGGGCAGACCTAAAAAGGGAGAGAGACTCGAGGCGCAAGAGAAGAGTAGACATGATGGAAAAGGGAGAGGCAGCGAAGGAGGGAAGAGGCATAACGAGAGAGAAGGAGCCTCTCCTGCAGCACAGCCGAGTCGCTCGGACGCTCTCTCTCTCTCTCTCTCTCTATATGCGTCTCTCTCTGGCTCGTCGTAATCGGTGCGCAGACAGTAGGTCGTGAGTGGGTGTGGTCGTGGCTTTAGAGGACACGGCGAAGGTTAAAACTGCCGAGAGAGCTGCTGCTGCTGCGCCTCGGCCATATATTTCTCTCTGGGGCCTATGGCGACTCGCCTCAGCCTCATGATGCTCCCCGAGCTCAGCCGCGTTCACCTATATATATATATATATATATATATATACCCGTATATACCTATATGCAGTTTTGATGATCGGGCTTAGTTCCTGCTGCGAGCTGGATTATAGAGTCCTTTATGGAGCAGTTTTTTTCGACGCTACTCTGCCTTGGCTTATAAGCGGGTGTTTTTCTTTTTTTTAAATCGAGCCTTTCAAATTGCAGTTGGGGATAAAAAAGATGCCGAGAATGTAGTAAGACTGAAGGAGTTGAGTGGATTTTGGTAACTCTCGGAGCGCTGAAATTCCTGATGACAATATATTGAAATGAAATTCCAGTACCTAAAATGGCGGATTTTGTGTGCAATAAGGCTGCGGAATTCAGATGAAATTCAATAGCAGAGCGATTCTTTCAAAAAGACGATCAATTCGGTTTCAGAATACATTGAATTCTATATAGCATTCTGTGATCCTTGTTAAAATAATCCTCTTAAACGTTATTCCAGCTAATTTTTTTAGTATCAATTTTATCTCTGAAAGATTATCTCAAAAATTTATAAAAACAAAATTTAAACTAGCTGCATAAGCGTAAATGCATCATAATAAATATTTACTCTATAAAAAACATTGTTAAAATTTTTTAATACACTAATGAAATATTTGATAATGTATATAATTGAATTAAAATTCTGGCATATACACTTATTACGATCAATAGAATATTTCAAGATAGTTAGTAAAATCAACATTTTAAAGATTATTTTGTCAGCTTTCGAAATGATAGAGGCACGAAATGAGCATGCAATTTTATATGTACTACGTTTTAATAATATCCGAGCTTAAGCAAACCTATAAATTCATTCACCGGAACTCGCAAATAATCGCGCTGTTTACGTAATGAAAGTAAATATTAAGTCATAGCGCGCAAACCACTGGGCCATGAATTCGGCAAACAGTCGTTCGTTAACGCAACAAAAGAAAAAAAGATCTTCAAAGAAACATCATGTAATGGGTATTTTTCACTGGCGTCGTTGCGAAAAAGTCAAGAAAAATACGGACTCTTTTTTAATAGATCGCGCGAGCGCATAAAAGGGAATAGGTAAACACAGAAAGCGAGATCGGGAGAGCAACGCTCAAAGGCAAAAAAAGAAAAACAGAAGAGAAGCTGCAGTGTAGGAGCTCGAGCGATTAAACGAAACCTCGTTATAAAGATATTAGTAAAAGAACGAGCTTATAGGAGAGTCGAGGAGCAGGAGGAGGAGGAGGAGACGCTGCTCGAAGAAGAAAAAAAAACGAACAACAATATGTATGGCCCTGACATTGCGCAGCGCCGAAAATCGCTGCTGCGTAGTAAGATAAAAATAAACGAGTGCACGGTAGAGTGGGAGAGAGCGTGCATAGCATAGCGCGTCCACTGCGTCACGTATTATGACTTCGAATAAAAAGAGTCTCGAAAACGAATACGCGAGGAAAAAAAACAAAGGCTCGAACTACGGAGATGTGTGCGCGAGGATCGCGAGATGCACACGAGGAAAATGGATTTGCGCCATTAAACGCGTGGAAATTACACATATTATGAGCGGCAATTGGTCGCGGTGTTAAGACGACGAGATAAACGCACAGCAAGGGGAAAACGTACGCGAGTGCAAGAAATTCAGCCATAATGACGCCTCTGCTTGCGACTTATACGCACGTGCTGCTGCTGCGTCTTATTCGTAATGTCTCTCGAGTGTGCGTTTCATTCGCGATATAAGAATTAAGAAGAGAATCGCACCGACATCCTTCTTATTGCGCTATGAACTCGTCCGCGACTATTACCACTTCAACATTGTTGTCGAGATATTTGCATTTTGTTTATTTGTACCCGCGCGACTGTATAGCGAGGAGCGCGGCTTATTTCGAGCGAGATTGCTTTATTTGCGGAGCCGGTGAGCCTGAAATAGACACTCTCGGCGCGTGGAGATATATTTCCTTTCTTCGAATCGCCCGATTGTTTTTATTAATAAGCCGGGGGCATGAAACACAAATCTTTTGAAAAATAGCGCGATCGCGTTAAAATAAGGAGGTGCGGATTATTTTTGGCGAGTATAGATAAATTGTATTCGGTTGTAAACTTGAATTGAATCTCGTGTTCAGTGGACATTCTATATACTTTGTAATATTTTCGCTGTACTCGGAATATTTTTTTTTTTTTTTTTTTCATGAATAATCTTTATGGAATATGAGAGTTATTTATCAAGAATGAGTTCCTTTCAAAATTGGAAGAAGAGGGGCTTGTGACAGTTGAAGGCGGTTTGAATGTCAAGTTTTAAGGGGCTACTCTTATAGATGCTTTGAAAACAACGAAAAATGTGAAAGACTAAAGTATATATACACAATTTAAGCGTGTTATTTAAAACGTATTGATCAATGTTCAAGCAGCGTTATAGAAATTTGGTTAGTTAAAAATAACTTCCTATAGTTTTTTTTTTTCATCATTCGATTACAGTTTCCGACTAATTATCCTCTAAACCGTAAGCGACCCCGCGAGCTTTCCTTTCGAGGCAGAAAAAAAAATTCATCACTATCAAGCGGGAATACAAAAAGTATTAGCGACTGAAAAACTCTAAAAGATAAAAAGGAACGCTTAAAGAGCTGCGCAGAAGGAATAATAAGAGCTAAGCCCTCTGAAAGTTGTTTTGTGTTACGGAACACATTACGTGCGTGTTCTCCCTCCTTCTCTCTCCTTCTTTCTCTCGCTCTCTTCCGGCGGGTCCACTTCTTTTCCCCTGCACACCGCGTTGTAAACAACATTCGCACAGTCCCTTTTGCACACGTGTGGGTATATAACGTGTATATGTGCGTCGAAGAGCAGACCCACGCGAGGCCGAAGTGTGTATATATATGTGTGTGTGTATATGCGAATACGAAACTGGATGTGCAGGTTTGGTCGAATGCGATCTTAGCCCGAGAGGGAAACCGCATGCTGCGCGCATTAATAAGAGAAAAAGGAAAGGAAGCAGAGGAGGAGAGGAGAGAGAAAAAGGAACCGAGTTAAAAAAGCAAAGCGAGTGAGAGAGAGGAGAGGAGGGGGAGAGGGTAGACGTCGAAAACATGTGGCGCAAGGCGAAAAAAAAAAGAGTATACTATATAAGTCCGACAAAAATATCGAGCGCTCAAACTCGAAAATAATGATTGTAAACAGACTCGTGAATATAGCTGAAGTGGAGTTTACTTTTTAATCGTGTCTATATATATATGGTGCATAATGATGTAAAAAAGTGCACGAGTGGTTTGTTTTTCTTCTCGCCCGTTACTTTTAAATCATTCGATTGGTTAATATTTCATTAAAAGCGAGCCGATCGGAGAGGCCTGCAGGCCGCGCGAATTTAATTACCCGTGCTCGCAAAGCTATCACGTCGCCGGTCTACGTAATTATATAGTCCTCGCTTGAGTTGTATCGTTCGGTCACATGCACCGCGACGATAGACTTGAACTATTTCAGTATTTCCAGCGATATTTTTCTTAAATAAAACTAGGGAATCCGGTGCAGCGGCGGAGCGCGCGACGTGAAATATACAGCTGACGTATTTATGTGGCCATAGCGCCGGCATCATTAAGGGAATTCTTTCGGTAATTAAATACCCACGAAGAATTTTCAAGATGTCCGTAACGAGCGAGTTCGTAAATTATCAAATCAGGTGATAAATTAGCTAAAAGTGTTGCGTTATTATATATATATGCATATATGTGCGGCCTTTATTACTTTCCAATCGTTAGCGCAACGCTAAATATTTTATTAGTTGACTGTGATATTCGTATACAAGTTGCAGAATTACTTTATGCACTGCAGCGCTTCATTGTTTATCTTTAAAAGTAATTCCTGTACTATTCCAAAGTGTACATGCCATGACTGAACCAATAGTTAGGAAAATAAATAATATTTGCAGGTGAAAGATCAAATAAAAAAATTAATGAATGTCCGAGTTTTTACTGAGGATTTTGAAGAATTTCAGTGATTTAGATTGCAATTGCATATATTTATAGCAGGTCGATCTTGAGTTGTAAAAGAAGGTCTTTTCAACGACCGATACATTGCGAGAAATCCAATAAAAATTTTTAGGCCGGTTCAGTGAGTCTTAAATAACATGTTATTGAGCGAAAAAAAAAACTTTATAAATGGCACATAAAGTATTTTACAGCTTACTAAAATGAATTGTCTGTAACATGTTATGCATACCGCCTTAAAGCAATAAAAATCCAAAGACCTTTTTCACCTTATGCTCGCGGGTTACGTTTCTAATTAAAATTATTGGTGGTTTAAGAGGGTCGTGTACCTCTGATTATTTCCCTCTAATATTCACTATGAATCTCAGTAGTTATATATATTTATTATATACATGTATCAGACGTAACACTGCTCCGTATAATTTATCGTAATACTATAGAAACAACTGTTTCCATTTTATAAAGCAATTGAAGCAGACGCAAAAAGTCCAGCAAAAGGAACCGTTCGTACGTAATAATTTCAAACGAATTACCAAAGCAAAAAGTAAAAGAAGCCAATCGCAAGCTCTGGAAGGAATTTGAATTCTAAAATTGTCTTCCCCGCGTCTCGATGTAAGTCTACACCTTCTCTTTGCGCTCCGGCTGCACCACTAGACTTGCTCTCGACGTTTCTTTTGATCGGCGCTACACTGCAGCAATACATCTCCTTCCTTTTTCTCGCACTCTCGCGGCTCTCGCGTAGGCAGGCGAGTCGCGCACCGCAGCCGCGCATGAGCGAACGCGACATTACTCGCTTATGTATCCGGTGAACCTCCCTTACATATAAATATGTGGCGTGGTATAAAAGGAAAATGCGCCACCTGGTGCACGCTATATACGTATATATATAGACGGGCAGAGCTAGACGTACTGGTTTATCTCCGACGCGCATCGCCGCGAGTACACATTGCCGGTAAGCAGTAGAGGCTCAAAGAGAGAGAGAGAGAGAGAGAGAGAGACGTTTCCTTCTTCGAAATGGAAAGTACGAAGTAGCCAGACGGAAAAGCGAGTTAACGGAATGCCTCTTTATGCGTGTGCGCATTATACTCGTGAGCTTTCGATGTGTACTCGCTGGATCTTTATTTGTCAAGCTTTTTTTTACAGTTTGGGACGAGTGGGGCGTTTTCGAAGTCAAGGGAAATGCAGAAAACGCGGTGTACACAACCATTTGTTATGCTAACGATGCGTTGATTTGTGTAAACGAGATGTGTATTACTTGCGTGTACCAAATCTAAATGAATTTTTTTGCATAAAGATACCTATATGTATTCCTCGGTTTAAACCTTTCATACATTAATTAATAATTTTGAAAATAACTAGTTTTTACTCGATTGTTTATTTCTAACCAATATAACGTGGATTACATTCAGCAACGGTCATAGTTGAAAACCCACAAAAACGAAAATATGTAAAAGTAATAAGGAAAAGTGGGACCAAACAGGAATATATAATATATAAGTTATATAATAATCTAAATTTTTCCGTAAAATATCAGTAATTATAATAAGTATTAATAACTATTACTTTATACGTCTATGGTTATATGTATTTTTGCAGCACAGTAAATTTGAATCTCATTTTTGGTCGAATTCAGTGAGTCAGATAAATCGCCGTTTGAAGTTACGCGAAATGAAATGGTCGACACTCACACATACACGCACACGTATAATATGTATATATGCAGCGATGAGCTTCAGAAGGGCTCGATATATTTTACAGGATCGAACCCTCGTATCACAGAGAATATATTTCAAAGGATATTCGGAACTTTTAAGAGGATAGAGAATATACTATATGTATTTTAAAACTTAATCCATAAAATCGAATAGGTATTTAAGATAAAACTACAATTTCAGCATAACTATACATTTTTAATCATTTAAGTACATCATTAGTCTTTCAAGCTTTTTGCGTTATTTTAATTGCAACGCACTTGATATATTAACTTATTTAACGAGTTATTAGAATGAACGTTCGCTGATCAGCAACTACACTGTACTTATACGTATAGTGCCGCGACGGATATCTGACGACCAAGACGAGTTTTTACAGTTTGGCCTCACATACACGCACACGCACACACACAAGTACACAGAGTCTCGCAAGCAGACACATTCACGGCGGTAAGTATTTCGCCGACACTTGGCTGCACTTCACAGCCGCTAATGCGATTACCGCGCTTTTATTTCCGTACCCGAGCGCTCGACGGCTGCGGCGCATTCCTAGTTATTCCCTTCGCCAGTAGCTACTGCACGCAAGAGAGACAGAGAGAGAGAGAGAGAGAGGTGGGAGATAGACTCTGCTTCTTCTGGCTCGTTCGCGCGCGTGCGAGAAAATGGGAGCGAACGAAAAGAAGAAGGTAGAGAGAGAGAGAGAGGAAGGTAAATTGAATCCTCGCGTTGAGGGGCTGCTTATATTCCTGGGGTATATACGAGAGACAAATTAGAGAAACGCTCGGCTTTTCCCGCCGTGTCTCCACGACTCCGCTTTGTCGCTTTTTTCACATATATACGTCGCACTGAATTTTTTTCTTTTTTTCGTACACTGCCGGTGTGTGGGACGCGAGGATAAAATTACTCTCGACTGTGTGGATTATATATACATATACACATTTCGGTGCGTGTACAATGCGTTCAAGTGTCTGTGCGAATTAAACAGGTTTGGCGAGATTAGGTTCAATGGAAGAAAAAAAATATGCGGCTGAATTGAGCGTTATTAATCGACGTATATATGGTAAGCTATATTGTATTGCTGTAGCAACAATAATGGGATCTAATTTGGAGTAGCTGCATTTCCTATACTCAAAAATGGACTTGCGTTCAAACGAGCCATAAATTGTCTTTTACGATCCACGGAATTTTCGTGCAATAAAAACTGTAATACAATGATTTATCCGCTAAATCAAACAAGTAATCTATCTTAATTGCGTTGCATATGTCTTTAGAGCTCGGATTAATTGGATTACTTTCATAACTAAATGTATTCAAAAACCTATTCAATCCAATGTTATCGATATTGATAATGAACACGCTCACAGCACAGTGATTCTTTTCTCTACAATATTGTATAACCTATATATATATATACAAACAATATTTGCAAAATGTATAAATCAATCATTGAAATAAACGGCCAAGCTCTGATTCCAATATTGAAACAGCTGCGGTACCTGAAAAAATTCTCAATTCTCAATGTCACACCATACGATCCGTATATTATATATAGTTGAATTTATTTTTCTCCGAAAAGAATCTCGCGAAAGATGGAATTTCACACATGTCGGAGAGAAAGTACATATATGTGTAGTCAGGGTATATCGGCGATACACTATATAAGCTTTGAACCAAGACCGCCGATGACCCTATTTGCACATGATTTACCATATACGCGGGAAGATTACAACTTCGCAGCCGCTACACGAGCTCGCACTGCAACGTCTGTGCGTATACATGTATCTTACTTCTTATGCGCTAACCAGCAAAGTTGAGGTCGCCCAAGTTGTGGACATACCTACACTTACATATATATTGCGTCCACGGCTCATTGCTATATATCTTTAATTTATACACGCTTTCCTTTATCTTCCGAGATAACTGCTCGAATAGTTAATGTGTAAAGAAAGTAAGAAAGATACAGGAGAGAAAAGTTCGATCCGCGCCGTATGGTAGGGAGAAAGACAGAGATGGCCTAAGAATACACACAGCTCCTGTTTACTGCTTTTCGCACACTTGTCGCGACGACGGCGGCGGCATCTCCGCTTCTTCCCGCGCGCCACCACCACCAGCAGCAGCAGCAGCTCTTGCCCGAGTATTATGAAACTCGATTCCCCACAAACACACTTTTTGTGAATCATTGTTTACGAGGTTCGCGGCCGATTTCCCTCCAAGCTTACATTCCTCGTCTACTCCTTCTCCTTCTTATCCTCTTTCTCTTTTTTCATCGCGTACGAGTCTCCCCACAGGTCTTCTTCTTTCTTCTTCTTCTTCTTCTTGTTCTGCTTCGTTTCTGGGAAGGCAAGCCGAGCAAAAGAAGTATTACGCTGCTCCTCTCCGATTTCGCAATGGCTCCTGCCTTTCCCTCTTCCCTCTCCCCACTCTCTCTCTCTCTCTCTCTCTCTCTCTCTCTCTCTGTCGCAGTCGCAGCGAGAAGAGAGAGAGAGAGAGAGAGAGAGAGAGAGAAGAGCTGCAGTGGTGTGGTGTATAACAGGGACCGAACCATTCTCTCGATCTCCGGTGAGTCACTATTCGCACGAGCGACGGCTTCGTATAATTGCTTTGCGCTGAATGAATGCGTGGTGCACCTCTCTTGGCTCTCTTTATGTATATTATATATATGGAGCATTTCATTGCATATGTCTATATAGTACTTGAAAGCCCATTGAAAATCAATGTAAATCTGTATAACTGATTCTACAATCTATAACTTTTCTGGACAAAAAAGAAGAATTGAGATATTGAAAAGTCAAAGAACAATCTTAAGATGAACACTGCAGTTTACGGCCCAGTACTTACAAAAAAGAACATCTTTTATTTCTATTATCAGCTTACACATGCTGTGCATTCATTTCCAACTTCGCTTAATATAGAAAAATAGTACATTACCTGTACGTACTTGACTTTTCTCCGATTACTCACGCACACATGCTATCGTTTATCTGGGCATTTTTTACTGCAAATCGACGCTCGCGCATGAGCTTATACATACAATGCGAGAAGCAAGAAAAGGTTACATTTCGAAATGTTGCATGGGCAGAGATTAAATTTTGAGAAATATATAGGTAGGTACGAGACAAGTGTGCAGCATCTTGAATTGGATTATCAACATTTCAATTTCGGGATTTATTCATAGCTTTCAAACTTGTCTTGTAAATCTCTGCCTTACACAATTATGGCTACTTATATGTTGTACGCAAAAATTCTTGAATAAAAGTACTATTAGCTTTTTAATCTTTTAGTTTTTTCCGTATAACATTTTTCAAATTTGCTCTATATTTTATGGATTAGTAGGAGACCTGAAATTATTGTGCTATGTTGTCAAGAGTCCTTCAGCTTTATTGGGACAAATGTCTCGTCCACTCCGGTCATATAATAAATTTATCGCACTGAATATGTCAGAGGAGCAAAACAGAATAATTATTCCTGCGTAAATGATGGGGGAATTTTCATTCGAAGCAAAAAGTTAAAATCCGCCGCTCCACTTTTTAACAAAGATTGACTTCAGAGAAAGAGCATTCGCCGCGAGATTAAATTTGCACGAATTAGCATCATTTATAGACTAATTTTTCGCTTCAGAGCCTTCAGAAAGGCGCGTAATAAAGTCGTAAATTATTATATTCTTAACTTTAATTATGATTTTTAAGGCTGCAAATTTGCGATTCAGCGTAATATTCGCATTTAAATTTATAATTCGACATGTCCATAAATATATTATATTTCGCCTTGATCGCTGCACTATAAAATCCGTTGGATGAATATTGCGTAACGCACCGAAATCTGACGTATATAGACCGATGACACAACGTGTGGCGCTTAAGAACTATACAGTCAACTCGCTCGTATTCTACAGATAAAGAGCCAAAAGAATTCATTAAATCAGGATTAAAGAGTATAACATTGAATGCACCAATTAAATCGCAAAAAGTAATTCATGTTAAGGTCGAATCTCCAATTGATTGGCAACGCTTTATTTAGCCTTCGATCGGCGCTCATTGCATTCAACTCTATAAAGCCACAACATGAAACGGTCATACAATTAAGTCAGATGTTCAAAGCGACCAGTTTATAACAAAGATATCCATTATATTAGAGAAAACTTTAAGAAAGATATACCATTCTGCGTAAATATAAAAAAAATTAATTTATTTATAAAAATAATTAGTAACAATTATCAATCCCTAATACTTATTTAAGATAAAACTTTTTGCAATAAACTCGCTAGTTTTTCTATATTTGTCACCAACAGATTGATCTTTTTCACTCGAAAACATCGAACTGTAATCGGCATATTACACGATGACTAGAATCTGAAAGGTAGAAACTACAAAGAGAGAGAGAGAGAGAGAGAGAGAGAGAGAGAGAGAGAGAGAGAGAGGAGAGGGGATAGAGAAGTAAGAAATATATATATAACTATTTTGTAAGTACTTATTAATAATTCTAGTGATATCACAGTCAATTACAAGTTAATAATACTCTATAGTAAGTCAAGTTACACAAAGTGATATTGAAGTCGCGGCTTGTAAATACAAAATAAAATTCTCAAAAATCAGTCTAATATCTTTCAGTCGACAATATAATGTAAAAATAAAAATAAACAGCAGAACACAAAATGAAGCACACTAACATCGAGATCCACTCATTCATACATAATGCAGGTTTTCTTTATTCTCCCGGTACAGGGGCCTTGGGCACATATCTACAGAGAAGAGACGCTGCAGATAGTTTGGCGCATTCATATACTCAATTTTGTACATCGGTATAACCGTGAAATAATGTCTCCTTGTATCAGTGCGTGGCCAGTCTAGAGCAGTTCTGCGGGGAGAGATGTGATCATCTCTCCTCAAGCCCATCACGTATCACACACGCAGGAGTTCTGCAGAACTTGGATTCTGTTTCCCAGCTCCCGTGAGGTACATCCAGCAAAGCAACAGAGCAGTAACCTATATGAGGGGAGAGAGAGAGAGGAGACATAGATAGATAGATATAATGTTTATTTGTAACCTTTTACAAAAATTTAGTCTTTTAATACAGTCTTAATATATATATATATACATTCTTTTTCGCTTTACGATATCACAGTCATGCCTATATCTAAAGTTTAGTCAAATACATTTAAAAATAAAAAATAGTGATATCACAGATAAGTTGCCAACACTTAAAGTAAAAATTCAGTCTTTAAAATCTGTCACGTCATTCCTTTAAAAATTAAATCTCTATACAAAATAGTCTACAAACAAGTTACAGCGAGGTTGCGCGAGCACTCACACCCCATCACTTGCACAACGTCTGTCCATTCTTTTTTTAAATTACATACATACTCGAATAATGACATAAAGGATAATAAATTAGAACTAGACGATGTACAGGATCAGGACAGGCTCACATGTCGCTTAACCTATATTTATTAATCAAATCTAGGTTGAGAAGGAATCCCCTCAAAGCAGTCTTGAACCTACTGAGAGATGGTAGATGACGAATTTCAGCCGGAAGAGAGTTCCATAAATGCGCACCCTGCACTTGGAAAGTGTTGTTTCCCACAGTTGTACGCATTCGGGGAATTGCGAGATCTTTTATTTCTCCCCTAGCGGTAACTCTAGGCACAGACCTAGAGAAGAGACATTCTAGGTAGTCTGGTGAACACATACGCATGAATTGTAAATAAGTATCCCTATACAGTATCGTCTCAGTGCGCAGCCAGTCCAGAGCAGCCCTATGGGGAGAAATGTGCTCATCTCCCCTAACACCCAGTAGGTACACATCTCACTCATGAATTCTGCAGTACTTGTAGTCGATTTCTCAACTCCTGAGAGGCATCGAGAAAAACCACCGAGCAGTAGTTTAGATGAGGAAACAACAGAACGGTTGTTCCTCAATGCCTCAGTGGTGTACCGGCGGAAAAATCTCAAACCGTACAAAATGCGATTAAATTTCTTCGTAATCAATTTAGAGAGAGAGAGAGAGAGAGAG
>UELU01146831.1:9661-21447 GCA_900490025.1 Megastigmus dorsalis | reverse complement strand
AGTTTCTTGCTGCTGGTCCGTCCTACCATCGGTTCGGGATAAAGGGGTCGTAGCTTGGCTCGGTCGTCGATGACATTCGGATTGAGGGTTATAGTTTGATACGTCTTGACCGATATATTCACGGTAGTGGTGTTGCCCTGTACATCAGCAATGGTTTCAAAGTCAAGGTTTTGTCTACTTCAAAAAATACTGGTCCATCAAAGCCATTTATACCAGAATACCTCATGTGTGAGGTGCAAAAGGGTAACTTACCACGAGTCTTAGTGGGGATAATCTATCGGCCCCCAAAAATAGCTTTTCACACTGATACAGAATTTCTTTCTTCGTTGCGAGATTTGTGCTGCAAATATAGTCATAAAGTAACCATGGGGGATCTGATTGACATAATACTTGTTGACGATATCGATACGGTACTTGACTATAGGAACAACTTGGCACCTTTCGCAGTAGACACAACATTATTGATGTCAGTATCGACCTTTGCATAGCTTCTCCTCCAAAAGATGTTTTTAGTTATAGAAATTATCGTAAGATAAATTATGAGGAGCTAAATGAATTGTTATGTCATTACGACTGGTCGTCATTTGAATCAAATATATTAGAGTCGGACTTAGTTCCAATCTTATGGCAGCTTTAAATGAACTTGCTCCATTAAAAATGATGGATGGGGACTGAGCTTCAGTTTCTCATTGACAAACGTAACGCCTCGCACAGATGCTATAAAAGGACCGGAAGTGCTGCGTTGTTGGACGATTTTCTCCGTTTACGTAATGAGATTGAGGAACGCATAGATAAAGCGCATACCGCTTTTCTAAGCAGTAACTTAAAAGATGCTCTTGATCAGAAAAAGACATCTGGAAGGAAATGCGTAACCTTGGCCTCTTGCCTAAAAGCAAGGAGGAATTGCATGGTTTTATCCCGGACGAGCTTAACTCGCACTTTGCAGGTGTATCAGTCGCATCTAATGAAAACATAGAGGATGTAATGAGCATAATTTTATCCGCGTCTGAAGATGGGTTTTCCTTCAAACCAATAAATTTTGCTGATGTTGTACTCACCTTTTCTCATTTTTCATCACAGGCGAGGGGTGTGGATGACATACCGCAAAGTGTGGTGGTGAAGTTTCTGTCAGTGTTGGGGAACTATATCGTTCGTTTATTTAACTTCTTCTTTGCTCAGGGAGTCTTCCCGACTACCTGGAAACAGGCACAGTGAGTGGCTTGAAAAAAGATTTCAACTCCATCTTCAGTTTCGGACTTTCATCGAATCGCCCTTTTGTGTTTTCTTTCCACGGTGCTCGAGAAGATTGTACACTCTCAAATTACCAGCTATCTCTCCACGACCGGCATTCTCGATCCTTTTCAGGTAGAGTTCAGACAACATCACAGTACTGAGACAGCCCTGCTTAAAATGACTGATGACATTCGTATAGGCATTGATCGAAGGATGATCTACTTGCTGTTGCTCTTCAGTGCTATGATACTATAGTAATATACAAACCAAAAGCGGTAATAAAAATAGAAAATCAAATACGAAACAAAACTCAAAGAATAATGATGAGATAAAGTGCGATAAGGAAACTAAAGTATCTAAACGTTGACAAGAAAATGGCAACTTTACTATTTCTCTTCGACTTCAGTAAGACTTTACTGCCATCACGTCAGCTTGCTAAATTACGGTCTATGGGTTTCCCCAGGACTACTTTCATGTGGATAAACACTTTTTTTTCTAACAGAGAATCGGCCGTAGTCTGGAAGAAGGTATATGGGTACTGAAACTTGCCATCAGAGCGGTATCGGAGTGGCCATATTACCCCTCATCGAAGGGCTCTAGGTTGGCTGCGAAATGATACAAGTAAAGGAGCAAAGCAATATTTTACGGCAGTGTTTATCTACGGTGTCTCTTCTCTAGATATGTACCTAGGAGTTTGACCAGGGGGTGACAAAAGAACTCACTTCACCCTTAATGCGCACCGAGATTGAAAGACGATCTTTCCAAGTCCAAGGTGCGCATTTTTGAAGCTACCGCCTGCCGCTATCTCTCTCGCGGCATCATGCGCTCTCTCTCGCACGGCAACATGCGCTCTTTCTCACTCTTTCGCTCGCTAACCAACATAGGCCGTCACTATTCGCTGCGTGCGGCCAGGTGTTGCGGCTCTCTTGCAGCTTTCTCGCATCCTCAGCCTAGTCGTCGGCCACCCTTGACCTCGTTCTTACTTGGCCTCTTGATTGACCGCTCGCGGGTACACGTATCGGCAGTGCCTCATGGAAGGGTGCAACGGAGCCTTCCGTTATACGTCGTCGTTGGCGGTTGAAATCAGCCAGGAGAACTCTGACAAGTTCCGCATTCTCGTCTCTCTCTCTCTCTCTCTCTCTCTCTCTTTCTCTCATACAGCCCCCGTCTGTCAACGTGATTTTTAGTAATTATTTTCCTGATCGGTAGTGTTGTCGTGTTCGGCTGCAGGACTCGTTGTTCTCACTCGAGTTTAAAAGAAAAATTTTAAGTTATGTGGATCCCACGTCACAAATAATAGATAGTAATGTTAACTACAATATATTACAAAATCAAGAGATTCGGCATGTGAGCCCTTTCCTGCTGGACCACCTTATCGTTACTATTAGTGTGTATTCTATTAATCCAATTCTTTATTAAGCCTTTAAACCACAAGGTGCTTTTACAATAATGCGTATGCCATTAACCTGTTTCGAGTGAAAATGTCACCTGCGGTACACCAGTATTTGGGAGCTCATAGATCGATTTTTTGTCTCAGTATTTTCAAAATGGCGCCCGAACCGCAAAATGTTTGCAAATACATTCATGACTTTTTACTCGAAAACTATGAAGTTATGGAGAAAGTTTCAAGAGGAAAAAAAATATTGAGGAAAAAAATTGATCTTTGAACCATAGATTCTTAAAGTTCAGACATTTATTCCACCCGTTAAAAAGGTTACAGGTTGATTACAGGTTGGTGCTTTTTTGTTTAAACGGAATTTTTTTATAACTAATAATATTTGTGAGCAATTTTGAGTTTACCATCCGAAAGAGCATGTCCTAAACTTTAAAAATACGTCCGCCTTAATTTCTTTTGACGCCTATAACATTAGTTATGAGCTCCCAAAGACCGGTGTACCGCGAGTAGTGATTTCGGCCAAAACGGGTTATCTTATCTCCCTATGCCGACTGTAAGCCACCGGGTGAATCTACATTTGTGTGTATGCCTTTAATGCAATTAATTGCGTAATTGTACTTTTCAATAACTCTATTCTTTGCGTAATTGCGCGTATGGTCCCCGTTTTCCTATGATAGTTCTGCGCCACCAGATGCCTCCACGATAAATGCCAAGGCTTGATTGCGTTATCTATTGGATATATTGGCGTATGATGCAACCACTGGTGTCAAGCGCTGATACCAGCCGCTAAGTCCAAGCGCTCAATCTAGCTATCGGCCGCGCCGCCGCAGGGTCTCAACCGCTGCGTTCTGAGACCTGCCACCAGCCGCTGGAGCTATTCTCCAATCATTCTTTCTTGCATAATTTCTTTCTTTCTTTCAATTCCGATCGTTCCTGGTCATTCTACTTTACCATCCAAAATCCGAGCACTAAGTATTAAGTTAATAAAGTACTGCCTATGGAAGACAGGTATAACATTTATAACTGCTCCGAATTAGAATTTAATAATTATTTGTATTCACATAAAACGCGACGTTATTAAATACATTATGAAAAATGCCAAAAAGTGAGAAGGTATTGCTTCTAGTGCAGAATGTGATAAACTGTGTTGTACTATATAAAAGACTTAAACGAAAAAGTTTTAGAAGATGGGCAGTTAAACCACACTTGCTTTCACATATCAGGGAAAAATATGGAGACTATTATCATGTATTTATTTATTTTTTTTTACACAGTTACGAAGCATTGGAGAATTTTATCTGCATGAACCTAGAAGACTTTATGTATTTACTGGATTTAGTACAAAAAAAAAACTACAGAAAAATAGTAAACGAAGACTTCTTACACCAGACATGCGCTTGGTAATTGTACTGCAGGAAATATCAATTTCTCTCATCAATTTAGTTATTTAATTTTACGAATTTAATATTAAAAATAATTTTTACAAATCTTTGCAGTACTTTAGCACATAGTAACTGTGCAAAATCTCAGTTATGGCTTTTTCACGTAAGATACAGTACCATATTTAAACTAATTTCAGAAGTATGCAGAGCTTTAAGCGAAGTACTGATTCCAATTTATGTAAAGTTTCCTAATTAAGAAAAATGGTTAGAAATTGCAGAAGGGTTTAAGATCGGAGCGTCCCCCCTCCTCAATAGTTTGTAGTTCCAAGTTTAAAAAAAACAATAAATCTTGCACAGAATGATTAATTATATCAAGTACTATAGCACTCAACTCCGGATATTACTCAAAATTATAAATAAAAAAAGTTACATGCAGAAATAGACATTTCTATAATTTTGAGGTTAACTTTCAATGCATAAAGACCCCTTACTAGTAAAAACGACTAATCATATCCACTTGAAATTGCACATGAATATTATTATATTGAGATCTATGGCGCTCATTTTTATCATTAATAGAACAAGATATCATCGAATAAAAAGCACGTTTATAGCTCCGACCTACCCTTAAAGATTCGAACTTCAAAAATTTTACAGGAGCATTGGATGATTGACAATTTTCGATTGAAAAACCTACAAAAAATGGAGCAAGATTTAAATGCTAAAAAAGGTTTCATAGTTTGTTGACGCTTTATGATTAAAAAAAAGTTTATCTTGTTTACCATCGGAGACTTTGGTAATTTAAGATTTACTTTAATATTGTAAATTGCTACTTTTGATTTAGGCATTGTTTATTTTTATATATATGATTTACATGGTCACATAATGATTCCAGCATTTTTTAAGGACTGACTTGTATAAAAAGTCATCGCGTAGGAGCTCATGCAGGAGTACGCAATCGTTTAAAAGATAGCAACAATATTTCATTTAATAATAGTTGTCGATTGATTTCAAAATTAGTGAAGTTTCAGTATAGATTATGCTTTAATATGAACTTGTGTGGTTTACGAGTGCTCATATCAAATTTCTTGTATAAAATTATTTTTCCATTTTTATAATTAAGTATAATTTTGTTAAACTTCATTTTAATTATATATTCATCTAAGAATGAGACTTAATAAATTCAACAATATTTAATTTAACACGATTTTAAAATATTTTATATAATTATAAACAGTTTTTTGTAATTACTACCAAATGCTGTGTACATAGATGTTTCAATTGAAAAGAAAGATGGTTTTTACTTGTTTTGAGCAATTCTTAGCAGCGGTCTTTATACCTAGTTTTTAATATTTACTGATTGATCTTAACACGTCGACAAAATTATAAAGTATGATTTTTATTTAATAAAATTTAATTTTAACAAAATAAGTATAAAAATGATATAAATAGAAATGTATTTATAAATAACAATATTTTTTGAATTCCTCTTTCTGTTAATGAAAGATCTTATTATATTATTAATGTGATTGACACATGGTAGCAAGTGCTCTGTTATAGAGCAGGTGTAACAATCATTAACATCTTCTTTTAATGTTTTATCAAGTAAAATTGAAGTTTTTTTAATAGTGTTTTTCACTGCACTTTCCATTTCATCCATTTCTTTCTTTTTTTTTTATTCAGATTTGTCCAATAGAGGAACAATTTTGAGCTGGTCCATTTTTGCAACATAAGGCTCTGTTTTATCTAGTAACATTAATCTAGTAACATCTTGAAAAGTTTGTTCAGAATCCAAGTCTATGTCATTAGATTCTTCCACTTGAGACTGATTAGATTGCTTTCTACGGAAAATATATCCATCCAAATATGATATGTCCTTGTAGAGATAATATTTTGTATTATTGTCTTTCTGTGCTTGATAAAGAGTTTTTCTTAGATTTATCGATCTAGTTTTCACCTGTTCTCCTGAAAGTAAAAATGAAAGAGTTTGGTTGATTAAAAATATGATTGATAAATAATATATTAAACACGATCATTTTATTAATAACATTTTTAACTTTAACAGTTCAAGAATATAAACAGTTAAATATTAAGTCATTATTTAATACAGAAGCTTTGAATATTTTATAATTGTTTTGTTAAAACTTCGTTCGGTTTTTAATGTTTCTTTGATAGTTGTAGCAAGTATTGTATTGTATCTACAAATATTTTATTTTTTAATTTCTCATTTGAATAGTCTTTATGATTTTTGTTATAAGGTAAACTACCCAATACCTGGACAAAATGAAAAACCAGACCAATACCTGGACAGTAAAGCAAAAGCAAATTATCACGAAAAAAAAATATTAAAACGAATAAAAAAGTTAATTTAGTGTTTTTGATAATATTATATACATATTCCTTTAAATTTTTAATAATTTTCCACATTAATAAATATTATAAACAATTATAAATAAATAGTTTAAAATATGACCCCAAAATTGTTAAAAACAGTCAAATTTTACTCGGTTTTGCATAATGCAAAAAGTTATATATTACAATAAAAATTAATTCTACATATTTATATATACTTGCAATAATATTATTTAATAGCAATTACACTGTTAAACAATATTCGTAATAAAAAACTAATAAAAAAATAATTTTGCTATATAAGATTACTTGTCCAAGTATACGTCTTAAATGCGTAGTACCTGGACAAGATAGGCGCTAGTGTCCATCTTTAGCTATATTGCAAGTCCCTCGAAGGTTTTAGATGGACAATTCCGTATGTTGGATGCTCTGTATCGCTTTTGTGATAAGTAATTATTCTAAAAGTGCTTTAAAACCTTACGAATGGTGTACTTAATAACTTTGCAAGCAATTTTGTATTATAATAAGTACCTTATCTAACTTATCTGCGAAGGAAGAGTTGATTTTTCTGAATACATAACCTCCATAACCTCAATGCTCAACAATGGGTAAGTAATTTTTTCATTAATTATAAAATAATGTTATATTCTTAAATAATGTTATTTTTAGTAATAAAGTGTGTAATTTTTTTATTAATAGGTAGAAAAGAGAGTGATGAAAACAGTGAGGCAACAAGAGTAACAGCAAAAGAGTGCGTTAAAAAGAAAGCTAAAAGGACAGTTCCACAGAGTGTTATTAGAAAGAAAAGGACGGAAAAAAATTATACCTCTGAAAGTCTTCAGTGGTGGACATGTTTCATATATTACACTTACACTGTGCAAGTTTTTCAAAGATAATGCAATAGAGTTAGTCGTACTTTATCCTAATGCGACTCACATAATCCAACCACTAGATGTGGCTTTCACCCACTGAAAGAATCTTACAGGAAAGTTCTTCGGCAGTGGAGGATAGATAATAATGTGATTGATTTTAAAAAATCAATGTTTGCTCAAGTATTGAAATTAGCGTTGGATTCTCATGATATAACTTCAAGTGTACAAAATGGATTTAGAGCCTGTGGCTTATACCCATTCAATGCTGACGCCGTTAATTATACTATTTTAAAAAAGAAATCAAAGAAAAAAGATTCGAGTCTTCAATCAGTTTCAACCAGCGGTGCAGTTGTAGGCAGTGATGCAAGAGATTTAGAACGTTTAAATGTATTTGAAAACAAAATAATTTCTCCCGATATATTAAAAGCTTTTAAAGAAGCTGAGTTTCAGGACATGTGGAGCGGTGATATGAAATGTTATGAGCTGTTCGAATCTTGGCGAAGACTGAGAAAGCTTTGTAGTGGTAAGAATACTTTTATATATTTATTTATTTGATTATTATTACTATTACCTCTTTTACAAAAACTATTTACAAAATAATATTAAGTCACACTATCTCTAAAAAGATATACAAATACAAATTTATAAGACTTTTACTGACCATTTTAACCAAATTTTTATTTGTAATTATTTTTGTTTTTCATTGTTAAGGATCTGAAACAGAAATGCTAGATACCAGTTTGACTAACAAAGAAACTGACAGTTCACTAGAGGCTCCTGAAGAAGTGCAGATGCCTCTTTGATTGACCGATCAGCGATTGACAGTTCATCTTTCAATGACCAAGTAGATTTAAGCAACATGATTCAGTCAATAGATATGGGCTACATAGAAGAAAATTGTTCTGTGACTCCAAGTACAGAAAATTTTCAAACGCCAGCATCTGAAATTGAATTTTATGACGAACTGGGTACTCATAGGACAGCTACTGTTATACCAGTTGTCCATGGTGATTTTAGCAACATCAGTACCTGGACGATAAGCCCTATTTTATGCAATGGACTCACAAGTGTTCTGGATACTCACGGTCAGTTAAATCTTAATGATATACAATTTAATAAATTATATCATACTCAATGTCACTTTTTTTTAGGCAATAGTCAAACTAAACTTAAAATAAAACAAGAAAAATTGTAATTTATTTATTTTAATTTATTAAAAAGAAAAACTTATTTATTTATAAGTATTTATGTCAGTATTAACAGTATTAAAATTATTGTTTTTGTAAAAATAAATCTAGTTATGTACTAAAAGTATAAAATTTAGAATTTGTATTATTTACCTATTCTTAGTAGTATTATTGTCTAATTAAATTATCAATATATTAATTATTATTCTTATAACCATAATTTAACATGAAGAAAAGTAAGTATTATATCTATTGTCCAACTGCTAGCGTCAAATGTGTCCAAGTACTGAATTCAGCCGATGAGGCTGTCCAACTACTACCATATAGCGACATTTTTTAATACGATTAAAGTTTACCTTTAAAGAGCTCAATCACAACTTCTTTTTTTAATCGACTCATAAGAGTCCAAATTATATATTAAAAAAAAATGTAAAAATAAAAGATTATCAGTTTAAAATATCGATATTAAATATTGCTTTAAAAAATGTGTCCAGGTATTGGGTATTTTACCTTATATGCACTCAAATTCTTTCATTAAATCTACAATTATTTTATTTACATTTGGATTTTTCATCTTGGATACAATTTAGAAACAATTAAGCAAATAAAAGAAGTCTCAACAGTATATGTGTAGTCTCACGAGAGGTGTTACATTGAGTAAATACATTATATATATACGTGCCGTTTCATAAATATAAAGTATAAATTCATGTCAATACAAAAGTTAACGAAAACGATTAAAAATTCACTTTTTTAAATAAATAGATTAATAAATTCATATTAATAGAAAAATAAATATAGTAAGACAGATTTAATAAAATGGTGTACAAATATTTACGAAATAGAGAACTAGGAAAATTTTCTGATTTGAATGTAAAGAAACGAATGAAAAGAATGTAAAGAATTAAATTTGATAAAAGAAGGTAGTTGTTTTAAAGATTATGATTCTAGAGAAAAAAAATAAATTTGCCGTGAAAATATTATTGAGAAATGATTTTACAAGATATGTTTGAATGTGGATCGATTAATTAGAATAACAAAAACCGAAAGAGATTTGAAAAACCAATTTTGTGTGTGTTCATAGACATTGGTGAAACTTTTGGGTTCTTAAAGTTACGTGATTTCAATTTAGAATCATACAGTAATAATATAAATTTTATTTTAAAAACAATCGAGGCAACTGATTATTTAAGCAATCACGTAAAACCGTGCATTTATTCTTTTATTGAAATAGATCAGTCATATGTCAATAATAAAGCTGTAGCTAATTATTATAAAACAATGGAATATAAATACAGAGTTCTGCTTCCCAAAATTTTGGAAAACAATCCTATTGTTATTTTAACTATTAATTTTAAATTTTATTGTGACAATTTTTTATTAAAGAAAAATGTTTTGTCTGAGCTTGATTTGAAGTACGTATTAGACAAAAGCGTCGCTAACGTAAAAGCACTCAAAACTTTTGAAATTTTTTTATAAATTAATAGATGAAATTCAATACGAGAAGGTATTCTTTTTCATTCTTAAAAAAATGTTTATTATTGGTAATTTAATATAGTCGTCATCCAGAGTGTAGACACCTTGGATCTCTCTTTTTAATATGTAACGCGGCAAATCGCGCGAGCCAGAATTCCGGTGACTCCGGTCGAACCAGGCGCCAAAAGGGCAAAATTTATAGGATTTCCCGATTTTACGGAAAATTACCCCGGAACCGAATCACGGAGTAAATTTACGGAAATTTCCGAAATTCCGGCTCAGACGACTCCCGATGGCGCGATACTAAAGGCAACGTCGAATCGCCCGAATTCGCGAGATTTTTATTCGAGGGGCGCCAGACAGAATGTCCCTCACGAAATTCGGCGTGATGCTGCTTCTCCTCGGCTGCTCTGTTGAGACCCTCTCCAGAGGGGATTCCGTTGGTGAAGGCGCCTCGGGTAGGTGCTCCCGGCGTCGAATTACCTGAAAACCGCGAAACGACACAGAGACATTGGGGAAACACCAATAAATGATCACAGTAATATACGACAAATTAGAAAGTGACATAAGCCTTAATTTATTTCCAACACTCCTCGGTTCCGCTGTACAGCGCTGCGCGCTAAGCAAATGACAAAAGAGATTTGGTGGGCGGCGATACTCCTCACGGCGCACCTCTTACTCCCGCTCACGCAACAGTCACCTCAATACGACTCGACAAACAACCCTCCCACGTCTCAGGAGCCCCGGGTGGCACTCCTCGCTGACGACTACTGGACACCGTCCTACGTCTCTAATTACCCGGCCAACATGGCCGCCTCTGTTCGCTTTCCGCGCGAACTCTCGCTCGCCACTACGATGCCCGCCACAACTCCCGATTAATTGGCGATTCCCGGCAACTCACGCGGAATTCGGCCAGACTCTACTCGCGACCCCCATATCACTCATCCCGGCACTCCGTTCCGACGCACTCGTACTCGAACCTCGAACACCGCGCATTACCACCTACCTCGTGGCATCAATCGACGTTTTGGTAGCCGGCAGGCTGGATCCACTTACGCGGACAAAACTCCGTCGTCCTTCCCTCCTGTTGATCGATTTATGGATGTTTCCGTCGCTGGCACTACTCCCAATCAAAGATACCTAATTTATTCAGGTCGGCGCTAATTGGTCGCCGACCTGGATTCCGTAGCCGATGCTGGCTCCCTCCTATGACGCGCACAAATTCGAATTTCCGAATTACTGTGCCCGCATTACGCGAAACTCCCAGTCAGCCTAGTTCCGGAAAAATCCCTAGGCCTACAGCACTAGGGGTTTTCGCACGCACGAGTTTGGCGCATGGCGTCGTCATGATTCCGTCAAATACGGTCATGCGTGCTGCTCGGCGATTTACCTGCGCGCATGTCATCTCGCGCCTATCTCGGTCTCGCTCTACGAGTTTCATTCTGTCTCTCTCGCTCTCGTGCACCACGTAGCCGCTTCACCGCGTGTCGTAGCTGGGCGCTCTCGTCGCAGCTCGTACCCCCGGCGCGAACATGTGTTGGTGCGCTCCCCATGCTTTAACAGAGCATAGGGGTCGCGTCGCACCCGCACGCATACCCGGCGCTGGCGGCGCGTACTTGTAGCTCTGTCGGCTGCTACATTCGGCTCAGCTGTCGTTCTCGTCGTCTTCCTCGTCGCGTCTCGTCTTCGTCGTGGTTGCTGCTTCCCGTCGTCCTCATCGGCGCGAGTCGTGTCCGGGCAACAGTGTCGCGTTGTGCTGGTGTCACCCGGTAGCATCATTGTCGTCGGCGCTTCATCGGTGGCGCATGCAGGCCGGCCCAGTGCCTGCCTGCTCGGTCGCTGTCGCCCCTTCGTGGCTCTTGTTCGGTGCGTCGGTCCAGGCCATCTC
>UELU01146825.1:0-56056 GCA_900490025.1 Megastigmus dorsalis | reverse complement strand
AATTTTTTCTCGAATACTATGGACTTTAGCAAAAAGTTCACAAGAACAAAAATGTCTTAGAATTAGTCAAGGAACACTCTCAAATTATTTCAGAATTTTCGGAGACAATTTTTGAAAAATTCGGGAAATCCAATTTTTCAAAAATGTCAAAAAATTCTGAAAAAATTTGAGAATATTCCTTGACTAATTCTAAGACATTTTTGTTCTTAAAAACTTTTTGCGAAGTCCATAGTATTCGAGAAAAAATAATTTTATCCTTTATTTTGACAAAAAAGAGTGTAATATTTATGTACACAAATTTTGTTTCAGCCGCCATTTTGTAAAAATGGGGTTGTTTAACATTAATATAAAAATTTTCTGTCAAACTTAAACTGTCATGATCACCTCTGATTATAATTCTAAGGTGATACCTTTGCGGTACCATTGCAAAAAAAATCCAGAAAAAACTTTTATCGAAAAGTTTCACGTTTTTTATGTTTAAATCGGCCATATTTTTTTTCTTGAGGTTAAATCGTAATTCTGACTACGGATTCTGAAAGTGCGTGAAATTTCACGTCGGAATATATGAAAACAGAATTTTTTCAAAGCCTATAACATAAGAAATAATCACGTTAAAAACTTACTCGAAATTTGGGCCGTTTGGGCGTTAATAGGTTAATATTTTATCGTTTCGTGTTTCTATCACTATTAATACTGTGAATTTTATTTTAGCTGAAGAAAAAAAAGATCCAAATTGTAAAAAGTTTAAACGAAGAAATCAATCAATTTACACCGATACAGAAAGTACTACATAGTATAAGACTATATAATTGTGGAGAGTTGATTTACCAAAAGCGTTTCGTTTTTTGTTGCAGTGGTTTACAATTGCAAAAGAAACCTTAAGTGATTTCAAAAAGAATTTTTTTGAAGTTGTAATCTCACTTGTTTTGCTAGTTCGTTTTAACTTATTTTTTTGTAAAGTATTTTTTTTTATAGCACATGGATATTAAGATAAAAAAATAATTGTAAATATTGAAGATAAATTAAAAGGAATGTAAGAACAAAATAAATAATATCAAGAAGTGATGTAATTACTTTTAAAAGATTTTTATAGAAAATAAATCAAATATTTCAAATGAACAATTTTAATTCTATAAATATTTACCTGCGCACTTAGTTAGCTGCTATGCCCTAATCGCTTCGCCAATCTGGTATCAAAGTTTAGTATAACTACAGGATTCTTAACGTACTTAACAACGACCCTTCGATTTTTTTTAAAATTATTATTATATATTTTGAACGATCATTGAATTACTGCATAATTGATTTGAAAAAAACAAAAAAGGTATTTGTTAAACAGCAACAAAACCACTATAATAAGATAATAAAAAAAAATAATAATGTTACATTTTAAATCAAAACATCATCAGGAGAATGTACCAACGATTAAGCGATACCAATCCAGGGATTTGAAAAAATACGTAATATCGCGGTGAGCGGTCTGCAGAGATCTGTAATAACTTATACTTTTGATAATTGATGGAACATGAGAAGTGGCTTATTCACGTTGGTCAGCCACTGCAAGGTCATACTAAATTGCACTTATGATTGGATAGTGGTATTGCAAGAATTTTCACATGTCTTGTATAGATTTACATAATTTCTTATTAATGTTTGCACAATATTAAGGCTATTAGTAAATCACAATTTTGCAAAAAGCTTTTAATTCAGTACAAATTATTGTATAATTAGACAATTTTTTTTCAATGACTCATCGATGTACATCATCTTCCGATTTTTATAATGGTGTTTTATTAGGATATAAAAGGAATTAAAGGTACTTTAGGTACGGATTAAACATCAACATCACATATTCTTTAATTATCTATTGAATAAACTTAAATTTTTATAAATATATATACAAAATTTCAGGTGAATCGGCGAGGTACTCAACTTTTGGCAATATAACATATATATGGAACGAATCATTTGTCCATGCATGAACGGCTTATAAAATAAGTAAAATGTAGTTACAGAACACTATATCACATGTACGTCATAGGATATAACTTACGAAATATTTACAAATTAACGTTTCGTTCACTGTTATCTAAAGGATTTTAAATCTCTTTATTTACTGTCTGTTTATTATCAGTGCTGTTCTTTGCCTATCGCATCTATGTATAATTAATTAATAATACAATGTACAGGACTGGATAATGTTTTTAAATGTCTACTTAACGTCTATCAGGTTTTGAAATTTCATTATTATAATTACAGCTGGGAGTTCTAATGAAATGACAAATATTTACAATATCGCATTACACGTGAGCATTAAATAGACATTTTTCGTTGTATTTATCACCGTACATTTAATCTCGAGACGCATGTAGAAAAAAATCGCGTATTTCAACAAAGATCGCCATTTCAAAAATTCAGGATACGAGTTTCTTAATAGCTCCATAATCTTGGAATTCCATTTTGTCCAGATATTATAGGTACGTTTATTTCGTTAACGAACGAATACTAAATTTTATTCGCACTTTTGCATACGAGTGCTTTCTCTGCGTTTATATATATACATTATAATTGTTCAAATAGAGCTTTGATAAATCGAGGTCCGCTGCTCCCTTAACTCTGAAAAAGTTATTTTCAGAATTTTACCGAAAGCTAAATGACATCATCGGATATCGTATGTATATCGTTCGTAGAAGTCAGTTTGAAGTCAGTTATTCCCTTCTTTTATCTCCGCAATAATTCCTCTTGGCATTGTATAAAAACGCTATACAAACGTCGCGGAGTATTTGCTAAATTTCGCTATACAAATCCATCATTATGAATTTGCGCAACCGAGAAGAGGAATAATAAAGATCGTGTGCATCCAAAAAGATCCACGAAACTCTCAGACTTGTTCATCCTTGCTCTTCTTCGGATTGAACAGTTCCTGAATCTCTTCGAGCGTCTTGCCCTTGGTCTCGGGCGTGATGACGTAGACCCACAAAGTGCCAGCCGCGCAACACCCAGCGAAGAACCAGAAAGTCGTGTGTATACCGGCGACGGCATTGAGCGACTGGAATCCGAGTCCGACGACGAAGGCAAAAACGGATCCTATGATGATGCCGGACGCTACCGCCGGTCCCTTAACGTTCGTCGGGAATATCTCGCCCAGTATGACGTAAGGTATCGTGCCTATGCCCAAGGCAACCATGATCTCGTAGAGTATGAGGGCAGCTATCGGTAGCCAAGTGATCATCGACACGTCCGCCTTGAGGCTGTACTTCATGTAGAAGAACAGGCCAACGAGGGCGAGGGCGAAGGCCGCGGAGGAGCCCGAGAACAGGATCAGTATCCTCCTGCCGACTCTGTCGACCAGACTCGCCGCGACGAGTCCCGCCGCCAACTGCGCCAGGCCCAGTACTATGACCGCGTACTGGGGCTCGAGGTTCGAGCCGCTGTGACTGAAGATCTCCTGGGTGTAGGCGACTATGGCCATGTGTCCCGAGAGCTGTTGCGTCATCTTCAAGCTGAGGAGTATCCACAGGCCGCGTCGATTGCCCTTGTTCATGATCAGCTCCCTGAGGGCGTTACGCTTGGAGCGCTGGCCCTCGATCACCGCGTCCCTCATCGCCTCGATGTCCTTCCTCACGCTCTCGGGCCTCTTGAGCCTCCTCAGCTGCAAGAGACTCTGGGTCGCGCGCTCCTCCCTGTTCTGGATGAGAAAGAAGTAGGGAGTCTCGGGCATGAAGACGAACGTGCAGACGAATATCAGGGGCAGACTCAGCGAGACCAGATTGAGCTTGTCGTAGGAGAGATAGGCACCGGCCGACGTGACGAACAGCCCACCGAGATTCGTGCACATCTTGAGCAGAGTCCCGAATGCACCCCTTATGTCCTTGTCGGCTATCTCGGCGAAGTATATCACCGATATGTTGTAGACGGCCCCGTGGGCTATGCCAGCGACGAAACGCGCGACGTAGAGTATGACGTAGGACTTGGCGGCGATTATGAGACCCCAGCCGGCCAGTTGGGGCAGGGCGAACACCAAGAGCGAGTACTTCCGACCGAGCCGATTGATGATCATGGGACTGAGCAGTGAGCCGAGTATACCGCCCAGTGTGTAGAGCGAGGCGATCCAGGAGCCTTGATAGTCCGTCACCGGGAAGTCCGAGTCGGCTCCTTTGAGATGTGGCAGCGCCGGCGATGTCCAGCCCAGGTAGCCGCCGCACGCCATCACCGCGAAACTCGCTGTATAACAACCAAACGAATCGATTAGAAAACCTGATGGGGACGAATATTGACGTAGGTCGAAAGTTTCCATTCGTACCAATGCGGGTATGGAGTATTTTTAGCGAGCATACATGTAATAGTGTTTAATGAGCGATAAGCGCGTTAATTAGGTGTTGCCGCAGCTATACCATCGACGATTTACCGATTAAACGACGGCGTCGACTAGTTTGAGAGGACTTAATTTGGAATTTTTACCGGTGATATCGAGATCCGATGACATTGGTCAATGGTCGATAACTTTGAGAATTATGTGCGCCGCCGGGGTCTTTATCGGGCGATCGGGATAAATTGCCTTATAGTGGCAATTATATATATAGACTTGATCGGATCTCGTACATCGTTAATGTTGTGTATAGATTGGAAAATGCATTAGTGAAATTTCAGTGTTTGGTAAATTACTTGCGCAATGCTTTTATTGTCCCTAGTTAAATTCTATTACATTACTTTCAATGTAAAGCGAGCGCCGCGATGTCCCTGAAAACCGACTTTATATAGTGTATTTAATAATTTTTGCGCAGTGGCGTCTGACTTTTAAACAAAAAAAAAACGAGAAAAATTTAAATCGACGCGAAACCAGCTGGACAAGGTAAACGCGAGAGAAATATCCGTCTGCTGAAACATTGCCGATAAACTGTCATGTCGAACATCGTATATGTCAAAGTGCTGATGTTTCGAGAGATTCGCGTTGTCGGTAATTTTTTACTTTATTGCCGTCGCGACGCGCGAGGGAAAATAGTCGTATTTCTTTTTTTCCATCTCTTATATATTGAGAAAGGAAAATTCAAAAATTGCACACGCGATAAGCTTTCGAACGTTGAAACTGTCTGGGGACGCGTGTGTTAAAAACCGATATTTCAATAGACAGACGCTTTAAATGGTCGTTAATGACTTGGATGATTTAAAAGGATTGGTATAAGCGCGACTTTTTACAGCTCATTATATCGTTTCTTTTTCCTTTTTTTTTTCATTTCGCATCAACACCCATTCTGCAAAACTACATCTAAGAGTAAATAAATCGAACTTTAAATGAAATTTCGATGGTATGATTTATAGTAGAGGTGTGAAGCAACTCTATTATATCCGAAAAAGGCTAAAACCAAGCCTTTTGCATCGCGGAATGCATCATCGTCTTGTTCCGCATCATTATAATAACGGCACACCACACGCTTTTTCTCTCCCTTCGAAACAAACGAACGCGCGCCTATACACAAAAACCGAGAAATCCCCTGCGATTTCATTTACGGCAAAAAGAAGAAAAAGAGAAAAAAAAAAAATTCCCCGGGAATTTCTCATAAATCCTCAGCTCTGCTTTTGCTGCTGCTGCTGCTGCAGAATGGAATGCGCGCACGGACAGACGCACACGCACACACATAAAATACAATATTATGTAAGAAAAGAACTCGTATTGTGATATGTGTTGTATACACGAGTAGACATTCAGTCTGGTCAAGCGTCTCGTTCGCCGATGAATTATTAATCCCCTCCGCACGTCCCTGCATCTCCGTCGCCTGTCCACCCGTCTATACATATATATATGTGTGTGTGTGTGTGTATGTGTTCGCGAAATCAAACGTAATCTGGAAAATCGTCGGTCGCGTATTACTGAAGCCGATGACGTATGCAAAAGCCGCGCGTCACTTATAGGTACATATGCATCTGCTACAGCACACAGGAAAGACGTATTATTGCGCGTGGCCGCTTCCTTGGACGATCTCTTTTATTGCCATTGTGCTATAGCTCTTTTTTTCTTTCATTTTCTTTTTTGTTTGCTCGCAGCGCCTATATAATGTTTTAATGAACTTTTAATATCCAGGAAACGCGCGGACGTATACGCGCGGTGTAATATCTGCGCTGAATTACATGTGATCTCGCTCCGCGACCCGGTTCGACGTCTATCCGTGTGTTATAGGTATACAATTGATATACTCGCGCGAGCGATTACTGCGTTAATTGCCGAAAAATTTGTGTGCGATCGCGGATAAGGAATGTGGATTTGATCGCGATTTTCAAACGTTGTAGTCCGCGGCTCGTACAAATCGATTTACCTTCGCATTGTATCCAGAGATTTCAAGAATAAAACAAAAAGAAACGGGAGCGATTCATAAATATATATATATATATGTGTGTGTGTGTATACATGGCGATTAATTCTTTCGATCATCGATTCGTTACACAACCGCAATGTATAAACATACATACATAATAAAGATCCTGTTTTTTTTTCTTTACGTATAGTTCATTCATCAGTTTCACGAACGCATTAACTTTCAAATTTTCAGACCGATGTATTCAGACACTATAAGTACGTATTTTCTATATTGTACGCGTGCCGTAGGCGAGCGAAATTATAGCACTAGCGCGGCGAATTCCGCGAAAACTACATTTTATCGAAAGCTGAGACATCCGATTTTTATTGCTCACACATAGTCAATTAGTGGTGCTACAAAGAATGAATTCATAATTCGTCTTCTAAGTATACTTCGAGCTTCTCGACAGACCGCGCGTGTGCAACAAAAAGCCGCGGAATTCCTAAAGGCTATTAAAATCACACGTATAGTGCGTATACCTGTCGGCTAATCAATGGCATTCCTTCCTTGAGAAGAAGAAAAACAGTGTGTGTAAGCTGAAATAAGGTAGCAGCTGATCGGGCAAGACGGAAGGAATATATAGCGATTCTGTACTGCGTGTACACGCGTCAATTGCGGAAGCTATGCGTGCCAATTACGAATGATGCGATGTTTGGGAAAGCCACGGCCCCAAAAATGGTCTTTCCTTTTTTTTTTTTTTGCTGTCAAAGGGGGGAAAGCCTTGGGACGAGCAGTGATTTATTATCTGTGCAGGATTGGATCCCTGTGCATCGTCGAGGACTTTTATCTCGGCTATCTGTCTCTATTTCTTTCTTTCTTTCTCTGTTTTTTTTTCTCTCACGATTCAGCGAGTTTTACTTATTCGCGCTTTAGGTCTAATATTCAGCTGGAGTTGCGTGTCTTAATATACGCCAAATTAGCATATGAATTATGAAATGGAGGCTTTTTTTTCGTACAAGGATTCTTCGGTTTTTCGAAAACATTCACTTTGCAGCCAAAGCTTCTTTATTTCTTTTCTTTTTTTTACTGATCGGTTACGGCACAGCCTTTTTTCTTTGCGTATTTATTCTGGTTAATCGAGAAATTATGCGCTATTTGAATTGCAATCATTTATCTTCAAGTCGATAAATTGTGTAATTGATTATTGTTCATTTTTTTTTTAGTCACAACATATGACTTATTTTTGGTTTTTAATACAAAAAATCTAACCATGATAATTGTTTGAAATTTATCTAATTTGACCAACTATCAATGTTCTAATAATAACAAAAATATTGTTGGTGTACAATATTCCCATTCGAAATTGAAAGATTTCAAATGGGCAGTTTAACTAATTCGTCTATTACGCACCTAAAAAATTGCACGTTATAAACTCGACTGGGAAAAAAAATGAAAAAAAAAAAAATCGGCGCAATTAAGATGTAATTGTGAGATAAGAGGAATCGCAGATACTGTCAGAAGTGTAAGAAATTATAGTGGATTAAGAAATCAAGCGGTCGTTAAATGAATCGAGTATAAGTATAGTCGGCCGCAGCTTCTCCCGAGCAAAATTCCGAAATCGAAAAGGAGGAAAAAAACCGAAAGGAGAACGAATATAATACCGATATACGTATGCACTTGCAAGTCCATATAACGAAGTGAAGTATAACGCCACTTGGGGCGAGTTGCGCGCGTCTATTCGAGTTTTTTATGTAATGCAAATATAGCGTGATTTCGTAAATTGAGCTTTATGTAAGTATATAGTCGGCGAGTTAAGGATCGATCTATATGTACATCGCGAATTAGAGAACCCCCGCGTCATAGTCTGTTGCCTAGTCTTCTTCTTCGTTTTCTTTTTCGACCGATCTATATTGAATTGTTTGCTTTTATTTTTCTCCTCTGTAAGTTGGCGCGTAGTTGCATTTCGGATGTGCGTGCGTAGTTCGCTGAGATGGTCGTTCGATGCTCTTTATTAAAGTGCAACTGGTGACTCGAATCGTACCCCGGGGTAAACATCTGGTGATACGGGACAAACTCTTCAATTAGCGCAGGAAAATACTGCAGGGATTTTCTAATGATTAAGCGGGATTTTGTAGGTCGTATTGAATCGACCTATTTCTTTTCCGTTTTATATTTTTGTTGATCGCGTAGTACTACTGCGATGTTCAAGTTGTCATTGACGAAAGTAGGAATTGACGCGACGAAACACAGTCGATACCATTCAATTTGCCCAAAGATCTACTGAATTTTTATATTTATGGTTGATAGTTAGATCACACCGGTTTAAACCGATTTTAGTTTTCTTCGCGTGCATTTCTCGAGAGCGAAGCGAAGCGTTCCTCCCATTGGTAACGCAATTCAAATTAAAAATCATATTTAACTATCTCGCATATAAGCAGCGAATACCAAATTACAACTCGATGACAGTCGCGCGTAAACCGTGTAATTACAGTCGGCGCAGCCAAGTTTCAGCAAGGCGCACCATTGAAAAATCAATCTTCTCCTCGCTAGCCAATGACAATATACCATTAAGCGGCCTGTCCTCAGCCGCTTGATTTACCATATTCCATCTTTCGACCTCAAGCATACACACACGCGTATCCCGTCCCTCCGCGTGTACATGTACAATAGCTTTCGCAAGCTCTCGACGCAGTGTCTCCCGAAGACGCGCACATTTTTCGCAATAAAACCGAGCGAACGAGAAAAACGAAAGCTTCCGCGTGTGCATATACACAAGCTTCCGTGTTATATGTGTATATACATTCCGGCAATTAAAAGAAACAAAAAGAAATCGTACATAATTTTTCCAGGTTAAGTGCAGCTGTAATTGGGCATTAAAATATTTGTCGTAATTTCTCGCGAGTATATGCGCGGCGGCGGCTATATGGTTCGAGATTATTGCCGATCATCCACGGGCCGCTCGGACTACGTAAAAGGTGTAAAAGCGATAAATGTGCCGAGCGCAACACTTTTGAATGATCTTGTATCATTATATCTGCCGCGGCTAACGGTACTTTTCACCCATTGTTTAATGGATCTCTCTCCCTCCCTCTCTCTCTCTCTCTTTTACTTTTATGGTATTCCAAGAAACGCTCGTAATGCGATATATTATCTATACAGTTTTCCTTATTAACAGCGTAATTGGTAGACGTTTACGCGTTAGATGCAGATCGATCCAAGCTGTACAAACCGAATAAATATATATATATAGGTTCCAAAGTTCGTCAGGTGCACGCATCAGGCAGGATGTGAGTTTGCCTTTTCGATGGAATAGAATCGCAAATAATAGCGCTTATTCGGTGAAATGCGCGACGATGTTTGTCCATCGTATATATGCGCGTTCGCTAATAGACGCGTGACTGAATGAAGAATCGGTGGTATAATAAATTGTGTTTATATAAATAAATCGAGAACGAGTTACGAGGATATATAATGCAAATCGCGGCCAAAGTCAATAGTTCATTCACGCCATCGATGAGAAAGACTTTTGCAAATATATCAGCTGATGTCACGCAATTACTTAATGAAATTCTTTGGAAATGCATTATTAATTCCCTTTCTCTCTCTCTCTCTCTCTCTCTCTCTCTCTCTCTTGTAATCTGACGGAAATGATTTGAATTTCACTGCGCATATATATGTATACAAAATGCGATCGATTGAAATACAAAAACCCGACGGACTAGTACAGATTTTAAAAGTAAATGCCCGCCGAGACTTTGTTGAGCGGGACGCGTTAGCGCTGGGGCACATACCTACTTAAGTTTCAAGAACATCGATCAATTTCGTATGCGCGTACCGCATTTTCGGCTTAAAGTTTCGGCCCATCCGCATATGAGGTCATCGGTATACACGAGAGAGTATAGAACATCGACACTTGATAACTAAACGTATGTATACACACCCGGTCGAAAATTTTTGCGAGTAGAAAAAAAAGAAGAAGACGATTTGGTTTCGAGATGAGTGTTTCGTAAATTATTGTAGCTTTTAAACATGATTTTTTGACGTTTCGACACTTCACGTTGACAGTACCTGATATTATCATTTCAAGAGCTGGAATGTCCTCTGCAATTATAATTTTACCGACTAATTTTTCCTGCTATAAAAAAAAATAATAATGTGTTCCCGCTGTACAACAATGATTTTTTTACTGTTTATGAAACTTCGAAAAAGCAATGGATCACAAAAATCCTTTACAAATTAAACGGACTCTTAATTAGATCGACATTGCACGCGATTAATTGCAATTTCAATTTCGTAATACTTGGAAAGGCGAAGCGAGCAAATATTTATTTTACAAACCCAGTAAATATTTTCAAAGTGTAACACGGCACAAGTGTGTAAAGCGTGTCTGGCTTACATGTTCTGTTGTCATACAGATAACAATAAAAAAAAAACGAACGTAATTGACACGGTTCAGTCACAAATCCGAGGCTTCCAAAGAGCGAGAAGAGTTTCGAAAGCGTCGTATATATGCATACACTTCGCCGCGGTTTTACGAAACCTCCGGGTACATCCGCGTGTCAACACTATATACGATTATAGATGCGACGCGTCCAATCTTGGCTTCCCAAGAGAGGGAGTGAGAGCAAAAACCGTAAAAGGGCTAATAGATAAACTATATATAATGCAATGGACATTTATTATCTATGCTTTTTTTTTACTACGTAAAACATAAAAATAGATTTATTCCGAATGATTGTTTCACTGGTGTCTAAGATTGCTTCGATATAGCCGTATAATGTCATTGGGACTATTTTCATTGCAAAGTGAAAGTCACCCTTTCTGAAACATATATTTTATTCAAAGCGTAAAAACATTACAATATATCAACGCGAACACGTAATCGTAACTTTTATATTCCGTTTCGCGAGAAGTCGTTACCCCCCGAAGGCAGTTAAATAGAGATGCAGTATACATATTTTCACCGCTAGAAATTTAGGGAGCAATTCGAGAAAATTGCACGCGGATCACATTTCCGCGGGTATATTACGCGCAGTTAAGCATATTACTTTTCTTTTTTTCTTTTTGGACAAATTTCGTGGAAAATATCATTTTTATCGCCTTCGAGACAATTCGTTCATGACTTATTCAGCTCGTCATTTTCTCCCACAGTAAAAATAACCGTGCAACAACATTTTCTCTACAATACCGATCTAAATCAGACCGAATTCTTGAAATGGTTAAATTAGTCTTTTTATATATTATTTCACAAGCTGCGCGCGCTTTCCAAAGCTATAACAAGAAAATGCAATTATTAATCAATCAAAACCAATTCCCAGCCGAATCAGATCAGCCACATCAGCTATACTTAAGCCAGCCGAATTCCTCGTATAATCATCGCGGCAAAGTGGCCAGTAGCGATCGCACCATTTAACCCGTGTTGAATCATCAGTTCCAATCACACATATACATATGTATATATACAATACTAACCACTGATGGCAGCGGCGAATTGTAGCCAGAGGCTGCGGCGCTCCTGCGTCGTTTCCTGGATCTGCATCTCCTTGGTGATCTTGGCGACATCGTCGAGCTGCAACGACACCTTGTGCGTCACCGGCGCCTCCTTCTCCGGCTGATCGCTGCCCTTCAGACAGGACGAGAACAGATTTCCCACCCGCATGATTTTGGTTTTTTGTTCGGTTATTGCCTTTGTCCCTCACTTATGCGTCTCTCCGCGGTGCAGCGGTGCAGTATTACAAATATACAAGTTAGGTGCCAGATGTACAACCGGCCCTCACTTGTCTCGATATTTTCGCGGTACTTTGACAATCAGCGAGGTGATCGGTAATAATCTTCTCGCTCTCATTTGTGGCTATCCGCACTCTGTTATACGTTGCGACACCGGTAAAACATGCTGGGTATACTTTTCATTCAAGAAAACCACGCTATATATACGAGCGATCGATCAACGATTCCCTCCGAAAATGATCGGCATGTGTGTGGCACACTAAACTTTCGCAACTATGCGGGCTCGGGCTGAATGCGCGATTCGCATATCCGCCTACGTTGTGTGTAGAGAAAGAGATTTCTCCCGATGGCACCGATCGAACAAAAAAAAAAGCGATACGTCCCCCGCCTATGCCCCCAACTGTCATAAAACTCACTGCGTCTTTATGTGTGTACACGATATACACGATGAATGGGAAATATATATGCGTGTGTGTATGGACTGTTTCGTCGGTGGCGAGAGAAAAACGAAAACTGAACGAACGCCGTGTTGGCGCGTTGCTTTTAAAGCCGATTGCCGAGCGCGATGCGCGACTCTATACTCGACGCTCGCGCGCGCGCCCAAGGCATAAAGTGGGGTTTCTCGTCTACTCTCTCTCTCTCTCTCTTAGCGCGCACGAGCTTGATCTTGCACCGTGTATATATGTGCATTATATACGTTGGATCGCGGTAGGTCGGTGTCTGTGTGTGTGGGTTAATGTATAGGAAATCGCGAGCTTTTCTCGAAACGATATATCCTTTATATATATATATACGACCGATTTTCCGGCACGCGCGCACGCCGAGTAATTGCGACCCGAGAGAATATAATGTGTAATATATATATGTAAGCGGGGACGCATTGCCATAATTACGCGCACGAATACGGAAAGCGATATGCGCATGCGAGATTTCTTCTCTTTTTTTTTTTTGTTGTTATTCGCGAGATCGGTATATTGTGTGCTGATCGGTTGTTCGATTGGGTTATTGGGTGATCGAGATTCCATTGCGATGCGGCCGTTTGATTTTGCGCTCTTGCGGGAGGGAAAATGTATTGGTTGCATGGTGTTTGGTATAGCGGGAAGAATTGGTCTGTCATGAGGAAAATACGATTAGTAAAGCTTACAAGTATTGAATGGAAGCTGACTGCCTTCATGAAGGTATAGTACGTGCGGTAGTCGATACAACGGCTAATTAAAATTGACAATCCGATAAAAGATTGTTTACATACACGCGATGTATTATAAATAAAAATTTATTATTAACTTTACATCGGTGACGAGAAGAAAGTGTTAAAAGCCATCCGTATACGAATCGTATATGTACGTTTTTCGATTACTTTCTCAATTTTTCCACGCGTCTTTATAATATAACTTGGAGTTCCAAAATTTCTTGAAACGATGATTCTATCTAAAGTTAAAATTGCATTTTGACTTATCACTTTCGGCACAATTCTTTGATAAAACTTCACCGCTATTATAAGGGGCTATAACTATCGGTAAGATATTAGATTAATACAGTTTATTATACTTTATCTATCGTTAAAGGTAAAAGAATTAGTCTCATTAAGCAATTATAAATGGAAAGATAAACATTATTCGCCTATTAAAATCTCACTAAAAAAAATCATCTATTGTAAAAAACGAATTATTCTTTATCAAAAATTGCGATTCAATTTTATCACGAATAGATTAAAAAGTATTAAATTTTTTTTTGCAAAAATAAAAAGATTAAAACATTCTTTAAATTAAATTTTTCGATTTCAATATATCACTTGTTTTTAAAGTATAAACAACGTCGAGAAAAATTTTTCAACTTTTTTGATCTATTTATTAGATAAGCATAAGTCTGCAATAATTTTCAAGCAGTTTTCTACAAGTACTTGACAGACAGCTTCGCTGATTGAGCTGTAAATTTTTTAATGCTAATTTGTCAGACGTCACTTGTAAAAGTTTATAACCTTAACAGTATAATATATATTGCCGGTAACAATGCCTTTATATAATGTTATATGGACATTACTCTGGCGATCTGTCAAAACAAATTAATACGACATTACCACAGAGTCTGTAAAATGCTACAATTATTTTATATTGATTTGGTTCAAGTATTTTTTTTATTACATGTATAAAATCGATATTATATAGCTAGTTTATACGCCGTGTACGAATGAAAATTTTCAAATTCACATAATTTTCTCGGTATTGATTCTTTGAATCCAAGCGCCGTCCCAGTGACTGAAATTCCTCTAAAGTTTGCACACCTTTTACTACTTACTGCATTTCATCCGAATAATTCAGAATCATTTCAGGGAAACTTTGCGGAACTAGTGAGTCTGTGCGGTAAGTGAATGTACACATTTTAGTGGTTTTACTAAGAATTCAAGAACATTGCTAAAACTTAAGTACGTATTATACGTAGTGTAGTACTGATAATCGCGTGCGATTAATAATTGTCCAACACCGTTGATTAAATATATGCGTCAATATTGATAATGATAAACATCTATAAGTATCTGAAAACTTCTCAATAATAAATACAGCTTGTGAAATATTATGAAGAAAAAAAATTATAAACCACGATTTACGACCCTGGATTTGGTGGCGACAAATCTTTATCGATGTAAAAGGGCATAATTTACGATTCCAACGCGGTAGTTCAATGAATTCGAAGGCAGATAAGACGTTAATTAGTGGATTTTCCTCGGTACATCAAGATATGGGTACCTACTATACGCTTATATAGGCTATGGATCATTTGCCGTAGATCCAATTGCATTCCTTTGTCTGCTGACGCAGTATAGATTTTGCAGTATATATAGGAGACTATTTTAATGAACGTGTGTACGAACTTCACTTATATACTGTCGTTTGTTGATACATAGCATTATTTCATGTATTCATGATTTTTTTTTATTCATCGAGATAAAATAATATTATTGACTACTGTTGATAAGATTTATTGAGATTTTTATAATTATACGCGATTTATTTTTCTTACGGTCGTGTGTGTACGTTACTGATAAGCTTTATTTAACAATTCAACAAAAAATGTATGGCATGCCAATTTTTTGAATTTCATTTAATTGATTTAATAAAGTGGCTTGGAAAGTTTATGGTCATTACTTAAGAATCTAAATGAAGTAAATCAAGATTTACGATAGTTGCAGTTTCTTTGTGTGACGTCATAGTGCATCAAGATCAAGGGACACCGCAACAAGTTATATTGTCGTATACACTTAGAGACAATATATATTTTTACCGCATTTTTTTTAATATCTCAAATTTTTTTAAATATGCATGATACAATATGTGCGACAAAATACAAATATATTGTATACCGATTTTATTAATTACTGGATTTGAACAGTGAATCATTGCAGCTGCAAATAAGAGTACGAAAATTCTGCGGTGTTACGATATTACTCATTTTTCCTTCACTGGATTCCCCGAGCTTTCAAACTTCTCAAGTTTATGTTTTTCCCTAATTTTTCAAAGCCAAATGTGAACAATTTTGAGCTTGTTAAAAGATGACTGATGAATAAGTAATTCATAGAATGTTTAATGCGTTAAAATTTTATTGTTTGTGTCTCCATATTTTGTAGACACATAAACAATACACTTTTTCTACATTATAACATCAGTCATAAATTTTCGCTGGTAATTTTTTGCTTTTGTATTACCTATATAGATGGTAAAGTAAAATATTCGCGTGTAAATGGCACATCGCGACACGCTGTGATGCGCTCAAATCATGAACTTCCTACTTCTTCATAAATAGGTGTGCATTCAACTATCCAAACTTCGTTAATTAATTCACGACTAAAATTCGTATAATTATACGTTTATATAGTTACAACAACAATGGATGAATCGAATAAAAAGCTTAAATATGGATTTTCTAACCATCCATTATATAAACTTTCCTTATTATATTCATAATAAGCTCACAGAAATCTAAGGAATTTATACGAGCTGATTAATTTTAAAACTCATTGTATAAAATATTGAACCGGATAAAAAGCATTAACATAAACGGATAAAGCTTGTTGATTTCAATCTATTTTGATTTATAATGCATAATTACTCACCATTGGATGTATATATAAGCATCGGGTATTCGAGATCAATAATACGCGCTTAAAATTCATCGCAGCTGATAATACGCGCACTAGTTAACAAATCGTCAAGTCTGCCACACAATTCTTACGCACTCAACCTCAACATTGTTTTAATAAACATTGAAATGTACTAAACATTGCGATAATGACCTTCCGGTATTGTATGCATTTTCGTTTAACGCGATTAAAGTTGAGAAATTTCGGGTCAGGTGCAGCAGCCGACTTTCGCTTCCAAATATTGTACATGTGCATCGAAACGAAAAAGATGCAGCTTCGAAAGACAGTATTATACATAAAATAAAATCTATAACGGAAATCGAATTTGGAATATCAGATGATAATCCAAATGATTTATATTTCTTTTAATATGTGGTCATAAAAAAAGTTATATCAGCCTTCTGGCTTTTCGTATCCCAAATTATATGTAGAAAGTCATAATTTATTAAATAAATTGTGTAATATCGATTCATCTTTATATGTTATCTATTGAAACTATGTTATTTGTTAGATTTCAAATTGTACACACAGTCGCAAGATCCATTTGAGTAATTACTAATGATAACTTTGTTGTTTTTCAGTGCTCCTAACATTAGGAGAAACAGCGATGTTTTCACTCTAATTAAAGAGATTCTTGATCCAATTACTGCAATACTTACCCTTATTTAGCATGAGAAGTTATTTTTAAGCAATTCGCTCGGAGCTACACCGCAGCTATAGTAATAGAATAATTGTCACTTCGTGGAATTCGCATAAACAATGGAGATGAAAAGAAAAACAATGTGTAGAATGTGTAAATTTTGAAAACACAATTTGCGTTGAACTCTAATGATGTTTAGTTATAATAATAGAAAGTACGATGTATTTTAATAATTGTTTTTAAATTAACTGAACGTAGCATAACTGAATAAACATTTGTACGTAAATTCAAATTGATGTACTTACCGGAAAATAATCGAACAGCTTGTAAATAAAATTATCTAAAAATACAATTATTTAACTATATTAAAAACTCACGTCGATCCTAAACCACCTATCGTCGTAGTCGAAAGGCCAATCGTACTTATTTACAATTCAATGTATATAAAAATACGGGCCGCGCATTTACAGGTCGCGCAAAAAAAAATCCTCAACTTTCCTTCTGAAAACATTTCCACGTGTGCGCAGAAAAGCAGGTTTTCTCGCAATTTTCATCACCGCGCGCACATACGCACAGGCTCTCGCGTACATAATTAAAACAGTCGTCTTGCCCGTTAGCTATAATTCGAATAAATCGGATTTCACGCGTCTATATAACACACACGTTGTACGTGCGCACGGCAATTCATAATTTATATTACTCCGCGGTGAATTTTCCACAAAAGAGTTACAATATAAGGCCGCATTGTGTGCGCAGCGGATTCCAGGAATGCGATCGTCGCGCCGTATATTAGCGTACGTTCCGTACACGTATAATGGAAAGACTGCGTCGCGCATAGGCCCAGCCTCTTCGCCGTTTCTTTTATTTCTTTTCCAATGCATCCCTCTTCTCGACTATAGCGATTTTCTCAGCCGTATACACTCGGCCGTTGCGGATAATTAAATCTTTTGTGTTCGCGCGAGCTGGTGCCACCGGCGCGAGTCGTCGGCCGTGCAGTCCGCCGAGTAGAGAGAAAAACACGCCGGCGGAGTGTGTGCGCACGATGTGTATTATACACACGGCGTCTAATTGTTGTAGGTTGTGTAGCGAGGAATGCGACGCGTGAGAGATTTTTCCCTCGATTGTGTCTATAATTGTGGATATAAAGGTTCGAGAACGCATTTCGGCGAGCGGAAATTTTCTCGACCCGAATTTTTCCTATTTATTATTGGCCTTTACAATAAGCCATATGTAACATTCCTCAGGGAATTAGCATTAGCCGATTGTTGACCGTCTCCGTTAAAACACCTTCACGTCCGCTTGTGTGTAACCGTCAAATATATGCGTGTATAAGTATATACAATATTTTGCTCCGGTGGATTGACCGCGTGGAAAAATATATATACGTTCCCATAATGTTTGGATATGAGGACATCGCGCCAGAGACTGCGAATATGCGTTCCTTTTTAAAAGGTCGCGTGCCCCTCTCGCTAAAACATTGAATCTACATTGTAGCGGGAGGAAAAAAATAAGATGAGTCGATCGTCCATCGGATATGTATATATATTTTCGACTATACCTATGCGCTTCAAGGATCTTAGATTATTTGGAATACATCCGTGGCATTGATGTGAATACTTGAGATAAACCGGATTCTCCGAGGCGATTTATTATAATAATTTAAGAGCTGTGTTCTTCGAGTCGCTGAGTAGATCAATTCAAAAATACTGTACGTTTCTTCAATTAAATTCATAAAACCTTTTGTAAGATATAATCTTGAATACCTATATTACAGATACCGAAACTTTGTTATTAACTTTTTAATGCGTCAAATGGCCAAAGTTAATAAAAAATATATTTTGAAAACAGTGGACGACATTCCGACCGCACTGAGAAACACTCTTATAGACACGTGACTAGTATATATTTCATTAGTTTAGCGAATTTGTTGGTAGTGTGTCTTTTATTTATTGCAAAAACCAAAGGCTATTATATATACCTGATGAGAGAAAAAAAATCGAAGGCTGTCGTTCTACATACTCAAATCCAAACTCGTTTTTAATCATTCTAATATTTAATCATTATTATCGATTTATTTATACTTTTGCCATTATCGCTAGTTTTATGTTTCGAGATAAAGACAAGCCGTGTGACACGGAAAATCGAAGAGCATCGCGGAGTATACGATATGGAAATAGAAATACGAAATTGTCACCGATTATCAGGCGTTATTTAAAATAGCTTCGTATGTAGCAACGATATATATAACGTTTGGGAATTGATTGATTGAAGCGATGCAGGCGGTCTGTGTCGACGTTGGCGCCTACTTTTATTGGAACTGTCTTTATGAAATTATAAGCTCTCGCATCTAAAGCGCCTGTCGACGCGCGCAATCTGCATTAATTCATATATCGCACTGTGACTCGTAAGTCGTACGAGCGTTATACTCGCAATTCTATGCTTAATTGAAGTTCAATGCGAGTCTCGCGATCGCGCTCTATATTATTTACCGATCTGCTTCGGTTTTTGAAAAAAAAGATTAAATATATTATATATATATAATAAATATTTACGTATTATGTACAAGTAGAAATTCATAATTGCCGCGGTTGATATTGCAGAATATATTTAATAATATATAATAATACCGCGCAATATTCTTAAAACATGGCGCTGCGAATGCTGCGCGATATGAAAATGGCTGTAAAAAAGGCGGGACTTGCAGACTCGTTGACTGATTTTGTATGTACCTAATATGTATACTTAGTCTTCGAAGAATTGTCTAAAAAATAAATAATTCGTTTTGCAATTGGTATTGACAAAAACAGCAAATGAATTAAGTATAGTGCAAGTGGAAGTACCGTTTGTAAATTGTGACACAGTTTGGAGCGTCTTACTACTACCAGTTTGTGAAATAAAGGTTATAAAATCTGTATAAATGTACATATAATAATGCAAGTGCAGATTATAAAAACATACAGCAAGAAAAAACCTGTCGATGTATACAATTCAGCTATAGCTTTGGTTCCAAGTAATCCTGATCCAAATATTCAAAATGTTAGGGAATCTCGATTAAATGACAAAACTTTAACAATAGCTGAACAATTGGAGAGCACATTTGACAGGGTAGCTAAAGGAGTAGTGTAAGTTTATTTCCTTTATATTTTTATTCTTTTATTCTTTTATGTTTAACAATGATAAAATATATTAACTCATGTTTGTATTAAATTTTTTTAATAGTATTCCGCCTCCAATCTATTCATCTGATAGCAGTGATAATGAATTTGGTATATTTAAAAATACATTGGACTTTGAAAAAAATGACAAAGAAGATCATAAAATTATGGATTATGGTAAATTGACACAAAGAAAAAATAAAAATGACGTAGCAACAAAAAAAACTAGTGGATTGAAAAGAAAAAAAACTGACAGTGGAAGTAGTAGTGATGAAGACTTGGATACTAATCGTCAGATTAATAATCATAAAAATTTTGAAGATGTTGATAAATTTATTAAGCCTAAACCAGAAATCAAAAAGGTTACTAAAAAGAAAAAGAAAGTATCATCTTTGGAAGTTAAAAAAGATGTACATTTCAAAAGTTGTACAGTTCTAGAAAACTCGGATAAAGATGAATTAACGAATAAAAATAATCAAAATGACAATTTATTGGAAACAAATGGTGATTCTCTAAAAGTTACTGAAGAGATTCATAAGTCAAGAAAAGTTCCAAGTATACATCAGTTGAGAATAATAAATACTTTACCAACAAGTACCCCTAGAGATCATAAGTTACCAATGATTGTGAACATGCAAAATCTATCTCCTATAAATTTTGACAAAGAAAATAGAGAAAATGATTCAATAAGTACAACTGTTTCTTCAATAGGAGCTGAAGCTCAACAAACAAAAGAAGCTATTGTAAAAGACTCAGATTTTATAAATCCGAATTCTGCATTGATAAAAAGCCAAGATACAAAAAATTTTTCTGCCAATAATGCACTTAAAAACAATGTAACTGAAATTAATGATATAGAAAATGAAACTCTAATACTCAAAGATATAATTGTTAATAAGAATAATTTAAATCATTCTGAATCATTAGTGAACAGTACAATTAACGAAGAAACTACACCTAAAAAGAAAACTTTACTAGAACAGATTCCAGACATGCAATTAAATAGTGATAGTGAGTTATCGTATGTTTCACCAATACCAAATCGACAAAGAAATGATAATTTGAGAAGTTTTATAGAATCTCCTCTTCTTTTTGATGATACACATGATAATTATAATGATAAATCTAAAAGCAGTTCATGTGTACTAAATAAAATTGCCCAAGATTCTCAAAATGTCGAAAACTTGTTTAAAAAATCTATGGAAACTGATCCAAAAGAAACTCACAATAAAGACATTCAAACGCATAGTGAAAAAGATAATTTAAATGAATCTTCATTTTACCCACATGATTGGACAAATGATTATAATTCATCATATGAGTATTTTACTGAAAAACCGTCAATTCAACACGTTTCAAAAAAAAGTGAAATTAACAATTTAACAGCAAAAGAATCATCTGCCCTTTTAGCCGAAAATTTTACAGATAAAAACAATGAAAACAGAATAACAAAAATTGAAAGAATTGTTGATTCAGAAAGCAAAGATAATAGTACTATGAATTACAATGAATTAAGTAGTGAAATTAACAATTTAACAGTAAAAGAATCGTCTGCCCTTTTAACCGAAAATTCTACAAATGAAAATAGCAATACAGAAAATGAAAGAATTACTGATTCAGAAAGCAAAGATAATACTATGAATGAAGATAATAGTACTATGAATTACAATGAATTAAGTAGTGAAAATCTGGTAACTGAAAAAAGCAATCAAATTAACAATGATGATAAGTTTAGTGAAAGTGAAACATCAATTATAAAGGAACATGTAAATGAAAGTGTAAAAATGGTTGAAAGTACTAGCAATGAGGAACTAGAAGAACAGATATCATTACATTTGTCTAATTCAACACAAGACTCAGTTCATATGAACATTGATGATGAATTTGATAAAGTTGCCGAACTAGTTTTATGTGAAACTTTAAATGTAAAAGCAACGCTTATTAATGACAAAAATGTTAATAGTATAAATAATAGTCAAGATACAATAGATTCAAGAGCAGATAATTTAAAGTTTGAAGATCAAAATACAAAAAATGAAGTCAAACAAGTTTTAGAAAAATATGAAACTACTAAAAGTGAATCACAAGAATCATCTAGTACAAAAAATAATATTTTTCATGACACACAAAATGAACCAAAATCTTTTTGCACAGATGAGAATATGGATAACAATAATAAGTTTGTATATAGTAAAAGTAATCAAAATAATGTAGACATTAGTAATGAAAAAGACAACAGCAGGTCTGATAAAACTAAAGAAATTGATAAGCTGTTAAATGGTAAAGAGTTAGTATTATGTTTAACAAGAATAAATGATAAATGTGAATTATATGCTACATCACCTGTATTGTTAAGACGCAACCAACAAAAAGTTGAAAAAAAATCAATAAGGAAATCAAAAAATATTAAAAGTTCCAAAAAAATTAAAATCAGAAATGAAGCAGATGAAAAAACTGATGTTAATCATGAAAATAAAAATTTTGGAACTAAAAATATGGAAAAGTTTAACTCTGAGAACAATTCAAATATTAATAAAAAAATTGCTGAAAAACTAAAAATGAAAGAATTACGAGTAGTTGTTGAAAGACTTAAAATTGCAAACCTGCAAAAGGACTCACCTATTTTATCAAGGAGAAATGTAAGAAAAAAAGCTATAAGAAGTGGAATAAGGAGATCAAGAAGTGTTGTAGACAATAAAAATAAAGAAAATAATACAAGTGTAAATGATGAAATAGACACTATAACTAACAGTAACTTTAATAATACAGAGAAACGAAAACAAAACTCAATTGATGACCAAAATATTACTACAGATTCCAAAGTGAATAAAAAATTAGAAGATGAAGATATAAATTCAAAAGGCAAGAGTAAAACTAATACCGGTACTGATGGTCAAGAATTACAAATTCTTCTTTCAAGATTGAATGATCCAGTAAAAATCACAATGAAAAGAAATGCATATAAAAAGTGGAATAAACCTTTAAAAGCTATTTCAGAAAATCAAGTGGTGCAATCTTCTAATATCATTTATGAAGAAGAAGAAGAAGATGAAGTTGAAGATGAAAACACAGCAAAAATAATAAATTCTAAAAAGAAAAATTTTAATATTAATGCTGCTACTGACAAAAGACAGTCTTCAACAGAAGAACAAGGAGCCAATAATTGTGTGGACAGTCGTAAAAGTTCAAGCGTTTTCTTGAAACCTGGGAAATCTTGGGCAAGATCTTTGTCAATCATAAGCCATTTCCATAGTGGTCAAAATCTAGAAGAATTAGCAATTGGAAGAGGTCAAAATTGGAGGCATAGCGTTCAAGCTGTTCTCAACATGCAACCTGATGGTACTTAAAAAATTAATTCTTTTATACATATATATTAAATAAAATACAAAAGTTCAGTGAATTTTTTTTCTTAAACTTTAGCAGTTCTACAGTATAACACGATAAATGAATATGATGAAAAGAAACGACCGTCACGTTCTTCGACTAATTCAGATGCACTTGAAAGAGAATCAAATAGAGTTTCTTCAATCGCGTCCAGACCGCGATCTTCACACCGTTTTTCGGTGCGCATTATACCAAGTGGTAAAAAATCAACTCTTACCGATGATTTTATGTATTCTCAGAGAAGTAGTTCCATATCAAATAGAACAAGGAATACATCGATCAGAAAAAAAACTTCCCTAAGTATGTATTCATCAGTATAGGAGAAAACTAAAAATGCTCTTTTTTGTATATTTTAATTTTTTAATGTATTTTCAGGTATTCGTAGCGATACTCTAATAGAAACTGAAGACGATCTCATAAAGTCAGCCAGAGATATAATTTTAAAACGGTGTAAACAAACAAATTACGTTCGATTTAACGAATGTTTTCCTGACGAGTAAGAATACCAATTTTTTATTTTCTATTTTTCCTAGTAAGTTATAGATTTCTTATTTATTTTAATATATTATTTAATTTATTTTAGGTACATCGAACACTGCCGTAAAATCGGTGAAGGAGTTTATGGTGAAGTTTTCATGTATGCAAAGGATGACGAAAAATCAGTTATTAAAATAATACCTATTGAAGGAGATCAGTTAGTGAATTGTGAGCCACAGAAGAAATTTCATGAAATTCTCTCTGAAATCATTATATCTGAGTATGAGTTATAAAATATATAATAGGAAAAGTAATATAAAATACCACTTAAATATCTAGAATCAAATAAAATTTTTTTTTTCAGAGAATTGCATAAATTGAGTTTTAAAAAGGATTATAATACTAATGGTTTTGTGGGAGTTAACAGAATCATGTGTGTTATAGGCAGATATCCTGACAAATTAATTGATCTATGGAAAATATATGATCACCAAAAGAAGTCAGAAAATGACTGCCCATCAATGTTTGATGACAAACAGTTGTATATAATACTTGATCTCGTTCATGGTGGACAAGATCTTGAAGCTTACGTCTTTCAAAATGCATCAGAATCTTATTCTATATTTGTTCAGGTATTTAAACTTCGTGATTTTATGTTTAAATTAGTAATTAATAGAAAAAATATATTGATCTAATTTGTAAATCATTGCAGACTGCATTCACTTTGGCTGTTGCTGAACAATCTCTTGAATTTGAACATAGAGATTTACATTGGGGTAATATTTTAATATCTAAAACTGATCATGCAAACACAAATTATAAATTGGACAACAAGGAGATTTCACTTGCTACAAAAGGAGTTGCAGTATGTCAAAATAACATATGAATATATAAAAAGTTACTATTCTTTCATTAATGCTAAAATATCTATATGAAATATGTTTCGTAGGTATCAGTTATCGATTTTACATTATCTAGGCTATCATATCAAGGATGCAAAATTTTTAATGATTTGGCAGCTGATCCTACACTGTTTACAGCCCAAGGAGAATATCAATTTGATATTTATAGAATGATGAGGGATAAAGTCAAGTAAGTTTAAATAAACAAGTTCAAATTAATCCATTATTTTCATTTTATTAATTATTTTAATATTTGTAGTAATGACTGGCAGCAGTTTAATCCATATACAAATGTTTTATGGCTAGATTACACACTTGATAAAATGATTACTCAAGCAAGGTATAAAAAGAAAACCACAAGAATTCATAAGGCTGCTATACAAAAAATGAAAGACCTGAGAAAAGAAATTCTTAATTATGAGAGTGCTTTTGATTTCGTAACTAATTGCGACACAATCGAATTATAACTTAAACTAATGACAAGCGTTTAGAAAGTGCAATCGTCCTTGCTGCCTTTTGTGAGTTATGACTCAAAAAAAATTACAGTTGACTTTCCAAAAGTTTAAAAATTGTTAAAATATCAGAAGTTAATATAAGCTTTTTATATTCCATGCATCAGTAAGTATAGTATATTGCATAGAAAAAATTAGATCAATATATATTTCTCAATATTGTAAATTGTAAATTAAATTATTTTTATATATATGTATATTATAATGGATTAAACTTATATGTAATCATTAAATAAGTTTTTTACTAAAAATATGGTTTATTTCATTCTAAATATCACATTTAACAATTTTTGGTCCATAATAAGCACAGTAGAAAGTTTTATCAACTTGATATGGTCTTACATCAATATTTTCTTGATCTAGTACACGCGATAACAGCATCCTATCAACTATCTAAAATTTATAAAAGAAAATGTAAGATGCATAAATAATATTTTTTTTGTCTTACTTTAGCAGTAGGATGCCCAATATTATTGCCGAAAATTCGAATTTTTTCCATTAACGGTGTCTTTTTTAGCGTATTGAAAAGTTCAACCCCACCGTCATCGTCAAAGCGGTTGTAACTTACATCAAGCGTCAATAATTTAGAAAAAGGGATCCCTCTACTGAATGATCTAAAAGTATCGAATCATTATCGATCAATTATAATCGTCTAAAATGTTTATTACCTTATGCCATGATTAGAAATAATATTATGTCCCAATAATAAATGTCGAAGAGATGGACGTGTCTCTAGCCACTTTGAAAATTGCTCTGCTCCATGATCGCCAATATTGTTACAATTTAAATCTAGGCATTTTAAAGTTTTATTGTGTTTGGCATTTTTAAGTATTTCTTCTACGTCGTGGCAGTCGAAATTAAATTTTTGTAAATGAAGCTCTTCTAAAGATTCATTGTACTATTAATAAAAAATATATGGTGCTTCATTACTAAATATATAAATCAACTATTGAGAAGTGTACAAGTCTTACTTGTAGCATGGATCCAATAGCCCAGGCAATATGTGTACTGTCGAATTTATAGTACTTGCACCGAGGAATCGATCGACTAAGGTCCAAAATTTTCAAAGTATTGTTACAGTATTTTTGAGTTGATCTCAATACTACCGTAAAATAAATCACACTTCCTTCAGTGTGGGGGTTATCAGCGACGTCGAGATGTTGAATGAAAGGGTTTTTCATGAGCGTCAAAGCTACTTTTTTCATTTTCTAAATAAGCGATGCATTTATTAAAAACATTACAATTATTAAAAAAATATATAGTAGCATTAGCATGGTAGAGTATTTAGTTTTGTAATATACTCTAGTTCCAATCTTGTTTCCTCTCAGTCGAAGAACTTGGAGTTCTAATTTGCTCGCTAGAGAGTACATATAATTAATCCCCGGTCGTCCTACTCGATTATTACGCAAATCAAGTTCTAAAATATGTTTGTGTTTCTAAAAAAATTATTTTTTAAACAGAATAAAAGAGAACGCTATATTGATGCTACAAATTGGACTTACAATTATGTAATCAATTAAATTCATAAAGGCGGCGGAGCCAATATTATTATTCGGTAATTCTAATTTCGTTATATTTTTATGTTTTACCAAGTAGATTGATAAATAAGGAACATCCCAATTTTGAAAACGTCGCCTAAATATATTTTATATAAATGAAATTTTTTTTATAATCAATATTTTGTAATTTAATTATTGAACTTTTATGTAACCTTATTTTTGGATTCAAAACCAGAATTTTGCCATTCAAAATTAAAGTGCAAGTGCCATCCTTATTTTTTTTGGTGTTACAAGCGAAAAATATATCATTCATTTTGAATTTAGATCCATCATTTTGTGCTCCGCAAGCTCCGAGAACAAGACATGGATGAAAGAAAGAGAAAGGATTGTCTAACTCTTTGAAAATTGAATCGGTTTTGCGCGACTCTGGTGTTGCAATAGTTAGGCATCCATAATTATCGACTTCAATGTTATGTTGTTCCATTTTACTATAATATTCGTTTTTAGACAAAATCGTAAATGTAAATATCAAAACTATAAACAGGGTTTCACGTCATTGAGTAAACACCAGCCTAGCAACAGTAGCAACTAAGCAAATATACATTTATTTCAAAGGGTAAAGGATGGATGAATTTGAAAAAAAGAAAAGGGAATCGTCCTATTCAGAAAAACCGTTAGATGATATGTTTAAAGGTAAAATTTTCATTGCAAGAACGTGACAATATTTCATTTACATTTTAAGTTTAAAAATTGCAGCTTTCTGCATGATGGATCCGACTTCAAATGCAATGGAACTCGAATTAATACCATTGTCACAATGTAACGACTGGCTCAAGAAAGCTCGTGTATTAGACATGCAGACAGTGACTACGACCGACACCGGACTATGTTTTTTTAAATTTCGCAAAAGAGCAATCAATTATGAACAATTTCTTCAATTTCTTGAGGATCTTGCTAATGTTAAAAAACTTGATTTAGATGAAATGAAGATGAAAATGCAATATTGTCATAAACCATCAACGGTTGATGATAAAAAGAAAAAGAAACAGCGAAAAGACTAATTATTACTAATGTTTTTTTATTTAATCTATTTACATGCGTTATTCTTTTGCAATATTTATTACATATAAATTCTTACATAAATTTAACTTTAATATCGTATTTACATCATTACAGATGAATAAGCATCGATATTTTCGATTTGAAGTGCTAAATGTGAAGTCGCAGAAACTTCAGCAATACCATACAAAGTATTATAGCGTGAAATTTTTAAAATATTTTTTTTACCAATGATTATTTTATTTGACCAGCAAATCTTAAACTGTTCAATCAGATAGAATATAAAATTGAATAAATTAAACAGTTTCAAAATAAATTTATCCACAGATGCTATACTAAAGACTGAAGGCACTTGAATCACAAAAGAGCATATTTCAATTCAAATACATATGCATCCATTACGATACGCATTTTATCTGAACATTAAAAAACATAATAAGTGATGAATCGAAATTTTAATCTCTTTTGTGTTTCCATAAGTATCAAAAATAAACTTTGGAAAAACCTTAAACTTAAGGTTGAACATTGATTGAGTGACATATTTTAGATTTGGCGACAATTTTGAAAATATAAATATATTAAATTTGAAATTCCTTTAAAAATAAATAAATAATTTCAAAAACATATTTTTCTTGATAATTTAAAGATGTTTCTGAATCCACTTAAAACCTTCTCGAATATTTATCAAACTTACTCTTCCTAGAAAGCATGCGATTAACTGATATTCGGGCATTGTACGCCGACCGCAGGATCGAGTTGATAAGGAACGTTGATAACTAAGTTTCCGAGGTGTTTGATGCTTTAGATTAGTCATTCTGTTATATTCTTCCACAGACTCATTTCGACCTTCACATAATACTTTTGTTGTTAAACACAAAAGCCATTGTAAAATCTGTAAGAAAAAGTCATGATTAAAATAATTGAAGTAAAACATTATGTTAAATTATAAATTTAAAACTCACCTCACTACTAGATGGAATTTCATTGTCCTTCTGAAGCCAAGAGCTAGGTGCCCACAAATATAACTGCAAGATTGTCGCTGCCATATCGATACTATGGCGCTAAAATTTTTTGATAGATTAATTAATAATCCATTATTTTATTAAATATATTATGTTCACTCGAGAATATGTACATACCTTATAAGTACTGCGCGATAATAGATTTTTTATGAGCGCTGAAATTATCAGTGGAACTGTTTCCGGTAGCGGTGGAAGATCTTCCTCTTTATAATCATAATTTTTCAATACAGCTTTTTCTTTATTGTTTGCATAAAAAGGATTGTTCAGACCAAAAATTTCGTAAGCAATAGTACCAATAGTCCAGAGATCTGATTTGGTATAATTAAGCCTAGTAAAGGGACCTGGTTCTGCTGTGACAATTTCAGGAGCCATAAGTGCAGCATTCCCACCTTTATCAATATCATGTGAATTATATGGTACATAGAGACCATGATTTTTGTCTGCCAAACAGCATCCAAAATCTGTTATCACCAATGTAGGACAATTATCAGATTCTTCCGAAATATCAAGCAGTATATTATCAGCCTTAAGATCCCTAAATAGAAAGTAATTTGTAAAATTGATTTATTTAAAAAATTCATTACTAATGTAATTTTTTTTACCTGTGCGCAATACCATGAGAATTCATGTGAGCAACTCCCTCTAATAGCTGTGCAAATAATAGAATTGATTCTCGAATGCTAAGTTGATGTTCAGTTAAATATTGCTTCAAAGTGATGTCATACCTATAATAAAATGGTAGAAGTTTATTATAATGTTTAAAAAGAAATAGCAATAAATAAAAAAATTCAAACCTTTTCATTAGTAAAAATAAACTCATATTTCTTCCTGATCCTTCTGGATTTAGTCTGGCTGGTAGAGCATCTGGATACATTTTTGTTGAACCAGGCAAAAAAGGAACTCTATCAGCAAAGACGGAATACATAGCTACAATGTTCGCATGAGGAGGTAAAGTTCGTTTGTTATCTGCCATTCGTTGTTCCCAATTAGATAGTTCTTCATTTTTATAATGTTTCCTAGCTGGTACAGTTTCCTTAAACATTGCTCTTAAAATTGCAGTTGCATTAGACTCTGCATCATAGTTAAACATCATTTTGATTGCTAATGGGAAGGAAGATACATCGTTGCTTTTATCTACAGTTAATTCATCATTATTCTGAATTTCATCGCTGCTTTTGGGACGAGCAGCATATACTACTGCAGAACAACCTTTCGCTATTGGTGGTCCTACTACAAAATTTTTTAAGCCAATTTGATCGTTGTCTGGCAAAGTGGTTTCATAATTTTTATCATTTTGCGGTTTGTTCCATCGCAATTTCATTACAGCTTCCTAAAAATTCATTGATATGTTACTCTCACACATGAGTCATACAAAATAATAAATGTACGAAAGATTTTAATCAAAAGTTACCCTGATTTCCCAGCAGACACCTTCGAGTTCATCTTCTTTTGTTAAAATTCCTGTACCAGAAGCCAATGAAATTCCTACCAAAGCAAAGAAAGGTGTAGAATCCCCACTAAACAGCAATCGGCTTGCAGCACGTCGTCTTAAATCAGCAGCTAGTGTATTTGTTACTCTCTTTAAGATATTATCAACAAACAGACGCCGTGCTTGAGCTCCCAGGAAGCCAAGGTGACTCTGAGCTGATGATGCATCGCCAGTACCTTTAGGTACATGGCCCTGGGACTCGCCTATCAAGCAATTATTATTTTAGTAAAAACTATTAGGCGATAAACTCAGGTGAGCAGATAGTTTAAAATAGATTGTTCAGACTTGCCTACTCGTACAACGTGTATTTTGTTAAAGTGGGCTCTTGGATTGAAGTAATGCTCCGGGTTTCTGCAGGAGCGCAGGAGAAGCCAACCATTGTGTACCAGACGTTGGGCTGCCGTTCTAATCGACATTTCTCCGCGCTCCGGAGCCGCGAGCGCCCAGCGGGCTAAGCTCGGACCCCAGAAGAAAGCCTTCAAGCTTGAAGGCAAAGTCGACAGCAGTACAGTCTCAATTTTTCCTTATTTTCTCCGCCACTGTAAATACATTATATTACGCTGCATGACTCAGAACATGCAATTTCTTTGGTGATAACTTTGCGAAAATAATAATCTCAGCAATTGACGTGTGTACGCATTGTTGTGATTGATTTAGTTGAAGGAAAAAAAGCTTAACTTTACCTTTGGAAGATTAGGCGACGAACTTTCGTCGCAATTTGCAATGGATGATGCGGAATTTTGAAAAACAGTACTAAAATTACCGTCAGCAGCTGCGTCGCAATCTTCAAGGTTCGACTCAAGATAGATTTTGCGTTTTCTATGTATATAGGTAGATTTAACCGGAATTGAAAGAGGACAGAATGAAAAGGTTAGAGACGGACGGTCCGCCTGTTGACGCGATGGATATCTTGGTCAGTTACGTTACGACATGATGATCGTCGGGATTATAGTATAGATATTATAGATATGTATAAAAAGGTTATCATAGGTATATTAATTATGATTTTCTTAATTATCGATTATCGGTAAATAAGCGCGAATCATATTCATATTTATTTACACACAAAGGTGGCGCGAAATTCAATCTTTTGTAAGTGAGCGTCGGCAATTTGCAAATTTCTATTTAACTACTTAGTTACTTACTTATGTAAGGATAAATGTGCGATGCACTTTATATTCGTCGCTTCTTGTAAATGATTATTTAATACATGTAATCTAACCTTGAGTAAATTACTTATACGAGAAAGTTTTGATATAGCTAGAAAAATCATAAATATTCTTGTCGCAAGATAATCCATAATCTTCCATTTTATATTTATAACAACATGATAGCTCGTTTTCGTAAATCTTATCTGAAATGTAATACTTATGCAGATTATTCATAAAAAGCGTACTATGACCTGGTACTGATGTTATATTTTTCTTTTATATAAATTTACCAGTACGCATACGTAATAAGTTTCATAATAAATTTGATGGCTAAATAATGTTTAATCTTTAGAATATATGGTACACGAAAAATGATAAATTAATACACTTGATTAAAACACGGCATTAATAAATTTATTAATGGAAGTCTTTTTTGACAAAAGAACTCATATATATTATACCACAAGTGCAATTTATATTTGTATTATGCATGCAGTGCAAGATAGGACAACGAGGCAAGAATTGAATAATTATAAATTTTAGAATCGTGGAGGGGGACAAGAAAAAATGCAGATATTACTATAGTAGAGCTGATAACAGGACACATTATCAGTGAGTTACGGTGAAAATGTGAGCATAGTATTGGTGTGTTCGGCACCTTCGGCATCACTCATAATTATAACACATTGTAAAGCGCGAATGAAAAGTCATGCCGTAGGTATATATATATACCTATAATTCGCGACTCCCTCCCCCACCACGCGGCTTCGCTACAATCATCACCGTTCGTTCAGTTGCGCGACTCGAGCGCGACGGACGGCGGCGATTGAACATTGAGGCGCACTCGAGCAAAACCAGTGTCCAGTAGGCACTGTAGACAGAGTAAGTAGCTCTCGCGCGAGAGTATTATATATTAGAAGTCGCGTTATATTAGCTGTCCGCAGGCTTGAAGAGAGTTTGAGGCGTCTGAGGAAAGGAAAAAAAAACGCCTGCAACAGAATGGCCCCGACACTGAGCAAACTCGTCAACAGGAAGAGCGTCGCCTCGGCAGCCGCGGTAGCAACTCTCATCTGGTTGCTCAGCAGAAAGAGGAGCAAGAAACGATTCACCAGCAAACCCAAGTGAGTGTTGTACATAATGCAGCACTTCATGACTTGATTTTTACAAGTCACTCTACGCTGGCATATCGGCGAGAGCCGTACGCACATGCACTTTTACTTTTTTATCGTAACTCGTTTTTTCCCTTTTACCTGTCTATAGAAATCCGTGGCCTGCCAATAATGACATTCAGTATGTCATCAAGGATGTGAGTTTTATACTATAGAGCTGTTGTCCTTCTGTTTTGTTACTGTAATTTATTGAGGATGCCTTTCTTTCGCGTGTGTAGGAAAAACCGAAACGTCCCAAGGCCCATGTGGATGGTGAGTTCTTTAAACAGCTACGACAACTGTTGGCAATCGGAATTCCTGGTGCTATCACACCGGAGGCTGGATTTATTGTGCTCATTGCATCTTCCCTTGTCGCCAGATCCCTTTGTGACCTATGGCTTATACATACAGGAACACTTATTGAAACGTAAGTCATGAATGAATTTGGAGTAATAACATATTAATTTCATGCTTAAGTTTTTGTACATAGCACATTTTTAGCACATTTTTAGCAATGTAAATAAATAAATATATATTTTAGGTCAATAGTAAATATGGATTCCGATTTGTTTAAAAAGCGTTTGTTCAGGTTCATGGCAACACTACCTGTGGTACGTAATAAAAATGGCTTTAATATTAATAGTTTATATTGCAATTGTAAAATGATGTAAATTATTATTTATTTTTAATTATGCAATTTTAAAAGTCATTGATAATTTTTAACAAAATCCATTGCTAAACTGTAGAAATCAAACAGACTAACTAAAACACTGAAACTTATTACTGTAAATCTTTACATAACTGAAGTAATGTAAATTTCAATTTATTATTCTAGATATCTGTTGTGAATAACATTTTAAAATACAGCCTTGGGGAAATGAAACTTAGGCTACGGACTAACATAAGCCGTTTTCTAATGGATCAATATTTGAAGTAAGTTTAAATGTCATCCTTCTGTCCCAAAAGTAATATGCAATGGAGTCTGACCTATCAGTATTATATTGACCTCCTGAATATATGTAAACTCATTAATTTCACAATCAAGGTCAACAAGGCACTTTAATCAGCGTCTGGTTCTTAAAACAATGAAGATTAAAAGTCATTTATATACGTATATTATATAATATACTGCATTGGAACGTTAAAGAATTCATTTTAAATTAAACACTGCTTTATCACATTACTAATTGACTAAATTATCTTCACTAATGAGGTATGATAATTAAATTTATTTTTTTCAGGGGCTTTACATACTACAAAATGAGTAATCTGGATACAAGAATTGCAAATCCTGATCAATTACTTACTACAGATGTGGATAAATTTTGCGAAAGTTGTACAGATTTGTACAGTAATATTGCTAAGCCATTATTAGATATCTTTATTTACGTTTATAGACTTACTTCTACACTTGGTGGCCAAGTTAGTTATTTATCTTTATGTCATACATACTTATTATTGATTAATATTTAACCATAAAATATAATTTTTTCAGACTCCACTTATAATGTTATCATATCTTGTTATTGCTGGTAGCTTTTTGACTCACTTAAGAAAACCTATTGGTACAATGACAATTAAAGAACAAAGACTTGAAGGAGAATATAGACACATTAATTCGCGTTTAATTACTAATTCAGAAGAAATTGCATTCTATCAAGGAAATACACGAGAAAAATTAACTCTGTTAGCCAGTTTCCATAAACTGGTATGTTTTAAATACAAATCGAAGATATCTATAGCATTTTACACACAAAATTATGTAATAATATTTCTGCATTACTAAATTTTAGATAACACATTTAAGAAAGTTTTTAGAGTTCAAAGTGGCCATAGGTGTTGTAGATAATTTCATTGGAAAATGTAAGGCAAAAAATTTCTGAAAAAATTTCAAGTTTTCTTGGATTACCATTAATTTTTCTGTTCTAGATGTTGCAACGGTAGTTGGATTTTACGCTGTAAGCATTCCCTTCTTTAATCAGAATCATCCACTTTTATCTGGAACTCCAGATCATAGGTTCAAAAGCTATTACACATATGGAAGAATGTTAGTAAAATTAGCAGAAGCAATTGGAAGATTAGTTCTTGCTGGAAGAGAAATGACAAGATTAGCAGGATTTACTGCACGGGTTACTGAAATCAGGAAAGTTCTGACAGACTTGAATGAGAATAAGTACGAGAGAACAATGATAATAGATCCCAAAAATAATACCATTGGCTCCCCAGGAGCAGGGAAAATACTTGCTAAAGACAACATTATTCGTTTTGATCGTGTACCTCTTGTAACTCCAAATGGTGATGTACTTGTCAAAGAACTTTCTTTCGAAGTAAAATCTGGTATGAATGTGTTAGTCTGTGGACCAAATGGCTGTGGAAAAAGTTCGCTTTTTAGAATTTTAGGTGAAGTGAGTAATTAAAAAGCTTTTAGTTTCTATTTTTATGCCAAATTTATTACGATTACATTAAAAATGAATTTCTAAAATTATTTAGCTATGGCCTCTGTGGGATGGTGTGATGACAAAGCCACCACGTGGTAAATTGTTTTACATTCCACAAAGACCGTACATGACTTTGGGAACACTAAGAGATCAAGTAATTTATCCACACACTCGTGCTGAAATGATAAGACGAGGTAATGCAAAAGACGAAGATTTACAAAAGTACCTCGATTTAGTACAATTAGGTCATTTGCTTGAAAGAGAATCTCAACCTGGTAGTGAAGGTCATGGTTGGGATACTGTTGCTGACTGGATGGATGTCCTTTCTGGTGGAGAAAAGCAGCGAATTGCGGTAAGTATTTGTTTTTAAATTAATTAAATTTTAATTTGACCAATCTGAATAGTATATTAATGCAGCTAATTTTATTTTAGATGTCAAGATTATTCTATCATAAGCCTCAATTTGCTATACTTGATGAATGTACAAGTGCTGTTAGTGTTGATGTTGAAGATTCTATGTATTCTTACTGTAAAAAAGCTAATATTACATTATTCACTGTATCACATCGACGGTCACTTTGGAAACATCACGAGGTATATATTTTTTTATTAAAATGCAATTCAACAAAAATTTACCATTTTTCATTAATAATAATTTTTTAGTACTATCTTCAAATGGATGGACGAGGTTCTTTTGAATTCAAACCAATAGAACCAGATACTGAAGAATTTGGTTCATAAATTTTTGTCCCTTATGTAGATCAAGCGATGTCTTTTACACCATCATTTGCTTTCTAAGGGAATGCCAATCTAGGATCATTTTATGCATAACTACATTTTTATAACCGGTTATGGAGCTATTCGTGTAATAGGTACAAAATGTATCAAAATGACAAATGTTATCCTTTAGTTCTAGAGCAAATAAGGGTCAAAAGAGAGCTAAGATTATTAGCACTAGCAAAAGTGCACAATAAGTCTCATATTTTTGTATCAATGTTTTTATACTTCACTTTTGTCATTTTTGCTTATTTTTCCAAAGTATTTCATTTTATAGTACCTAGCTTTAACAAAATAATTTATACGTGGTGTAAGGCTCTAAATATCTATTACAATCTATTATTTCGTAGTTTTATGTTAAAGTTGTACATAAGACTCCTTTTTTAAAAAATTCTTGTTACTTTCAAACAAAACTATTTAACACATAGATGAATCTAGGACTTAAAGAGGAGACTGCAATGACATATATATGTGCAATGAATAGAACTAAAATTTAAAAAATGATGTCACAAAAAATGCACAATAATTTTTTACTATACAATTGTTGCCGTTATCTTCTATTACCTGTATAAAATCTTCGAACAAACGAATTGTACAATTAAGCTCTCAAGGGCCTTTGTAAATGTAATAGAGAATGGCTGATGCCAAAAGGAGTTATATATTTTCACATGAGTGGTTATCTCGGTACTACTGTTTCAATTGTTCACAAAATCACCTTGATTTTAGCCAAAAGGGTTTTGTATTTGGAAAAAGGTGATAATTGTTATGTGTAGATCACATTGAATGTAAATATATATTAAAGCATATGTACGTATCTGGGATTGCTGGACAATAAGAAATAAATTTATCTGATAAGATATCCAAAACGTTCAACAGTATCACCACTCATTATCTAACATTCATAACATTTGTTTCTTTTACAATTTTTGTATAATATTAGTTCTGCATCATTAGATTTGCATTAGATTTGATTAAAACATACCTATAAATATGATAAAAAAATGTAAGTTTTTATCTTAATTTTATGCATAAGAATAAAAAATTAAAAGGATTCACTCAATAAATTTTAATTTGTCATGTTATATATTACTTTTACTTTTACATATACCTGTGGTATGTATTGTATTTGAAATCTTTTTTACTTTTTTTTTTATAATAAACCAATACATCAATTATGATTTTTAAAATTTCAATTTTTTTACAGTAAAACCTATATTATACTTTTAGTTTATTCCCGCAGCTACGGAAGTTAAATATGGATTCAAATAAGAATATATCATTTATATAGCACAAAATAATTTATTAAACTAGTAACATGACTTTTGACAAATAAACCATAAATTTAATATGGTACGATTTTTGAACGACGTCTTGGGGTCTGCGAAATCGCTCGATACGACACTGGCGTCGGAGGGGCGGACACCGCCATATTTAAAAGATCATTTAAAACAAGAACCCTGTAATCAGCTGATATTTATTACCCAATGACTCCGAAACAAGTCTCTCTCAATCCTTCAAAACCTCAAAAATCCATCCTTCAACATTTTCGCTACTGAAAACAATCGTCGTACAGCGAAAACTCACGAGAACCCTCGCGAAATCAATACAACGGGAAAGGAAGGCGAGCTCGTACTAACCTGGAAAAAAAGGAGCAAAAGTTGGCGCGTCCAGACAAAACTATACTGGGAAAGTGCCGTACACACACATATATAAAACGTGGCGCTCAGGCCTCAGCTCAGCATACGGGGCTGGGTCATTTGGCTCTCTTGGCTGGCTTCCCCCACTCCGTCACCCTCAGGGTTATACAGTATACGGGCGGTCGACGCGCAGCTCGGGGCGCACATTTTTTAGGCTCTCTCTCTCTCTCTCTCTCTCTCTCGATCTCTACTACAGTACTACTATACACTTACTAATACTACCATCGGAACGTACACACCGCACACGAGTCTGAAAAGACGGGAAAAGAGAGGGGGGCAGAAGCTGCACACGGTTTATAGTACAGCAGTGCCAGGGGAGAGCAGCCGAGCGGCTGAGAGAGAGTCAGACGGTCAGACCGCAGCTCAGTCGACCAGTCGTAGTCGCGCGCGGCAGTCGCGAGGCAGTGCGTGTGCAGTGCAGTGTGCATGTGCGTGTGGCGGTGAGAGCGAGAGAGAAAGAGAGAGTGAGGTAAAGAGACACAATTATTATAAGCCTCCCAGCTTTGCAGAGGGATAGAAGAAGGAAAACCGCCGCTTCCAGTCATCAGTGTATAAACACGTAAATCGAGGGCTGGGCCACACGCGTGTATCGGTGTATATCCTACAAATATATATACTACACACACTTTTATATATATATATATAAGCCTAGGGCTGCGTTTTGTGCTTCTTCTTATTCTTCATAGTGTTTTTTTCTCTCTCCTCCGCCTCACCCCGTGTTTCCAGGCGCTCAGCCTCTGCTGACCGTTTTCTCTCCACCGAGACCCACGCCCCAGCTCGAGTCACGAGAGAAGCTACGGAGCGAGAGAGAGAGAGAGAGAGTGTATATAGAAGCTCTCTCTCGGGAAACCCGTGAAGGAGCTGCCGCTGCCGCCGTCGCGATAAGAGGGATAAAGAGAGAGGGAGAGAAAGAAGACAGCAGAGTGGTGCGCGCGTTTATATATATAATAGTAGGCATTCGGAACTTGCCGCCGTCGCTGGCCGCCGCAGCCAAGACCAAGTATAATACAAATACACAGTGTGCGTGTGTTACTTCTTATTTTTCCTCATATACCAATTATACGAATTTCCCTCGCTCGGCGCCCAGACTTATCCGCGTCCGCGTTACGTGCGTGCACACTTAAATACACACGCGTCAGATCCAAACATATAATACACGTACACGCATCCGTACGTGTATATACGCGAAATTGCAGTACACACCAGTGCTACATGTTCGGCGATCCTCGGCGCAGCTGGTAATATCGATCGACGTGTCTCACCCCCAAGAGAGAGAGAGAGAGAGAGAGAGAAAGGGAAGCAAAGCTATAGCAGCAGTATAGTGAGAGAGAAAGAGAGAGAAGCACGCGTTCGCCCCAAGGGTAACACACGTCTTTATCGGCCTGAATTCGCTGCTCCCGCCGCCACCGCGGGATCACCTCTCCTATATAGCTATACGTCAGCGTGTATACGAGAAAAGCGCAGGCCTTTCTCGCTGCGCGCATCGAAGAGAGAGAGAGAGAGAGAGAGGAGAGACTCGACCGGGCAACGCCGTAGGACAGGTGCAGCTGCGCGCCGCGCACTCACACACACCACACCGCAGGCCAGGCCCCGCATACACACCTATACACACACACATATATATATATGCGAGAGCGAGTCGCTGGCAAGCGAACAAGAGAGGCCGCGACGTGGGAAAAAAGCTGCCTGCCTGCCTGCCTGCCTGCCTCTGCCTTGCTTGCCCCCGTCTTCTTCTTCTTGCACACACACACACACACACACACATACACACAGCAGAGAGACAGAGCGAACGCGTACACTCGAGGCTCGCAGCCGTCCGCACAAAAGAGACGCTCTCGAGGTCTGCCTAGGCATGCATCTCCAGCATCAACACTACCGCCAATACCAACACCAAGAGCAGCGTCAACAACTGCATAAACAATAACAATAAGCCTCGTAGCCTTTGGAGCAGAGCCGCGCGCGCGCCTGTATACATGTACTCGTGACACTCGTCACCCTCTACTCCTTTTCTCGTTATAATACACCACGTTATTGCAATACATAACGAAACCACATATATACGCATACCTAGTATAGACAACCACGTAGACGAAGGAGCTGTGATTAAAAAAAAAAAAAGAAAGGTAGGAAGAGGAAAAAATAGAAAGTGAAGATATTGGGGGTTAGAGAGAATAAGGCAAAGAAGCCATGAGCGAGGGTAATCCGCGAGTACCGGAGCTCGAGCCCGACGGCATGAGGGAGTACGCGAGCTCCTCGGCCGGCGCCTCAGCCTCCTCCAGCACCTCCTCGTCGACCTCGACAACGACCTCGGGGTGTGGCTGTGTCCCGGTGTTGGCCGCCGGCCCCGCGGCTCCCGTTACGGCCGCCGCGGTCGCAGCAGCCGACCCGAGCATCACCATCAGCATAACGCCCACCACGGGCGGACAGTTCGACATCACCGTCGACAAGAACGAGACCATCGAGAATCTCAAGAAGATCATCTCCAAGAGGCTCAAGGTCGCCAAGGAGCGCATCTGCCTGCTGCATCGCGAGAGGTGAGTGTCTTTGGTGTCTTTTTTTTCTTTTTTTTCTTTTTTTTCTTTTTTTTTTCTTTTTGGTCTATTAAAGAAGATGCGCGATGATGGAACGTTTCGCATCGTCAGAGTGTGAATTTTGAAAGAAGTGATTTTTGTGTATATACAGTTTACACAGCGGAATGGAGCGAGACGTTCGAAAGCTATTCTCTATATGTCCCTAATTTCGAGAACGAGACGGGGAGAGCCGAGTTAATGAGGGAGAGAGAGAGAGAGGAGAAACGCCCCCCAAAGCTGTTAGGCCGTAGATGTATAAGAATGCGGGTGTATGTATATATGTACGACGCGTTATCTCGAGTCGCCGAGTCCCTCTCTCGTATTATTGTGTATATATACGTGCGCGCGTTATCGCTCGCGTTTTTTTCATTGCCTTCGATACTGCGGAACAGCATATAGATATATATATATATATAGCACGGCGCTCGCTCATTAATGCCTCGATTCTCTTTCCTATTCAGCTATTCGCACGTCGTGTATACATGTATATATTAATACGAGGAGCTTACGAGGCTGCGTAGGCTAGAGAGGGTTATCCCTTAGATTGTGAACACCCACCTATACAAAAATCCGTTCGATTGTCGGCGTGGAATGGGGGACGGGGGGGGGGGGGGGGGGGGGAGGGGTTGAGTCACTTTTTCCCAAACTCTTTTGGTGCATGTGTGCGAGAGTATGCGGTGTTCATGGGGTAGAAGCGTGGGTGATGGATGAGACTGTACCCGCGAGAGGAGATCGGGGGATTCCGAGATATCGATGCTCTCTCGAGCGCTCGAGTAATTTTCGTTCCCTTCTCTCCCCTCTCTCTTTATGTCTCTCTTTTTCTCTTTCACTCGCTCTTTCTATTACGTGCACTTTTTTTTTATTTCGTTTTTATTTTTACGTACACGCGACGTACGAGCCGAGTAATAAACCGGTATATCGCGCTTTAAAAACGCGTAGCGCAAAATGCACACGAGATTCCCTCTCTCTCTCTCGTTGGTTGCATTTATTTTTTGTTTTTTTCCTTACTATTTTTTTTCTCGTTTAATCGTTTGCTTATACATATATATATGCCACAAACGAGCGCGTGTAAGACAATCGAAATGATATTTCAGTTTATTGGTTTTTAAAGTGTGCAACTATAAACTATAAACTGGCATTAGCGGATCCTTTTTTTTTTTTTCGATACTTTGAGAAAACATCGTTAAACGTACTCGACCGTATAACAGCACCCCCTATATCCCCTTTTTTTTTCGCTTTATATAATTTTCAGTGAGGTCGGCATATACGCAATGTTTTCTTCGTCTCAACTGGCTTGGGCCAGCGTAACCGCTCGTTATTAGCGACTTCATTGTCCTTTCTACATCTCTTTTTCTCTATGACACGGCGCGCTCATATATGTACGTATGTGTATACGTACACGGTACACGCAGATTTCTTTTTCTCCGCTCTCTTTCTCCTCTGCGTGCGTGTGCGCGCGCGTGCGTCTGTGTGCACCGCCTCTCCTCCCCGTATAATACTTACATAACGCGCCAAGAGACAGAGAAGACCTTATCTCACTCCAGTGCCTCATCTCTCTAGTCATACCACGAAAAATTCGACGTACCTATATACTGTTCGTATGGAGTTACGGATCCGAGCTGTGTTTACTGGGGGAATCGACATTCAGCTGTCAGTTTGTTTTGATAATCCGCTGTATACCTGCGCACGAACTCCTTTGCTCAAAAACCAATCCCTACATTTCACCGTATCAAGCTTGGAATATATCCTTTATCTGCGAAATGCGCGCGTCGTACGTGTAGCAAGTAGGTTAAGAGTGTGTGTACAGCCGCTGAGATTCTGCCTCGGCACACACACGAATAAAGATTCGCCGTCCGCGGCCACAATGTAATTATAAGCAAACGCTCTGATTTCCAGGGCATTAATCAATTATCGCGAGGAAGAAGCGAGCGGCCCGAGAGTTATTAATAACGCGGCGTGTGTCTGTGCGCGTAGCGCACGAGGAAGAGACAGATAGAGAGAGAGAGAGAGCGCAAATAGGCTACAAAAAACGTTGCGGGGAAAAAGGCCGCGATATAAAGAAAAAGGTGGGAGAGGAAAAAGGAGAGCGACTCGCGCGGGCGTGTGTGTGTGTGTGTCTGCGTTTTAAAGGGCATTTAAAAGGCGTCTTCGGTACGAGGGGGCGAGTGAGTGAGAGAGAGAGCAGTACACGCCGGGTAAAAATGGCGTGCGCCCGCGGCAGCAGCAGCATATAACTTCTTCGTCTTCTTCCACGCGGAGGATCGGCGTCACGACTCTCCGTTCTACATGTATATGCGACGTTATAGCTCTCGAAGCTCTTCGGATGATACTGTACGAGTCCGATGTTATAATGTAACAGTATATTTGAGAAGGGAATACTGGGATGAGAGGAATTCAATACTAATTGTATATCGGTTGTGCGTACAAAGGCGAATTGTTGCGCGCGAGTTTCGTAATCACTTTTCGGCGACAATGAAGATATGGCATAGGATTTTTTTTTACGTAATTTAATTGTGTTATTCATCGAGTTGTTGAATTCAGGATAATGCTGTGATTAATAATGGTGTATTACGTAAATGGTAGACCGTCAAAAGGAATTTCGCCTGGCTGCCACTCTCAGAGCTGCGTAAACACTGCAGTTTCTCAGGAAAATATATATAATATCGATTGTAATCGGCAATACGAATGCCACTCGAGTTTGCCTAATTAAATGTGTTTTGATCAATCAACGATCATTCTTTCTATGCTTTCAATTTCGAACTTCTACGATCGAAAATCTATTATGGAAATAAATATATACTTTTGAAAATTCATTATATGTAAGCTTAAAAAAAAATTTGACTATTGAGGTGTTTAAATGCGTATAAATTATTTGACACTAACAGGAGTAAATTTTGTCTACTGATTTCCGTATTTGTAAAATACTTAAATATAATAATTTGCATTTTTTACGTTGTTTTTATTTCGCTTTAGGAAGAACTCGCCCTCGCTATACACATGAAGTACTTACATTCATATATAGGAATGTTAATTTGAGAGAAAATAAATCAGACACGCTCGAAATGCATTTTATATATATAATTATATTTTTATCTAATTCAGAAGTACCATATAGCAATTAATATTGAAAGCATCTTCTCATCCCAGAAAAATCCGAAAAGGAGCAAAAAAACAGTGGCTACACCCCCACATGATGAAGCGAGAACCATTCCTCTCTCTCTCACGCACACTCGCGCGCAGCCGTTAATAACGTCCAAGAAGAGGCGAGTTCGGGTGCGTCTCTTATAGCCACGCGCAAAAGAAGCGTCCTTCGTCAGATAGATTAGAAACGTCGTCCTACGCGCTCAAGCTAGAAACAGCATCCAACGCGCGCAGCTCGCACAGAGAGAGAGAGAGAGAGAGAGAGAGAGAGAAGCTTACATATATATATATATATGCAACATTTCGGACGCGCCAGACGGTTTCGGCGCGCGTCTCTCTCCTCCGCACGACGTGGGAAGCGCCGTTTACATTATAACGGATGCAAAAGCCCCGAGCGCGGTGCGAGGGAGTAAGTATACTTATACGATGATCAAAAATATCGAGCGGCTGCGCTGCGTGTCTTTTGTGTGTGCGAGGCGGGATTTCTCTCTCTCTCTCTCTCTCTCTCTCTCTCTTGCACTCGCACAGGTTTATATACCTTTGGATTTTCCGAATACTTTGCACTAGAGGCTGTGTACGTGTGTGGGTGTGTGGGTGCGTGTGCGCGTGTGCGAATGAGAAAATTGATACTCGGAGAGCTGAGCCGAGAGCGTTTAAAGGTATACGAGAGAGAGAGAGAGAGAGAGCCGCCGCCCGTGTGTAGAATTGAGTTTGGCGTAATTGGACTATTCGCGGGGGAGTTTAGTGCCGGAATCGTCTTCTTCGCTTTATTGAAAACGGCTTCTCCGCTGCTTCTTCTCGTTTTTTTTCCCCCTCTCTATTATTCTGTACTGAGCCGGTGTAGAGTTGGTGTTTGCACGAGTGGATCGAAGTATATATATAATTGAAATTCCTGGCATTGTTTTTTATTACCCGCTTACAACTATACCCTAAAGAAGGTCGTTGTGAATAAATCAATTCTCAAAATACGAGTTATTTCCTTTGTAGAGTTACAATTTGCCATTTCATCTATTCCTCGCCGCGGTAATTATAATAAAACACCCAAAACCGTCCGTATAGCCTCTGCAGCGTCCGCAGCTTTAAAATCATCCCAGAGAATATAAGCGAAGTCGGCAGCAAACAGTGCACCGAGCCGACGATAACACACATCGACAGAGACGCGCTCGCGCGCCGCCACGACGACGACGACAAAACAAGAGTCATCACGAAAAATATATAACGACGTCGAAAGCCAGAGAGAGAGAGAGAGAGAGAGACCCGTGCGTCTCCTCTCGACCCACGACGTCGTGCACCGCAGCTCAGCGAGGAATAACGAATGTACATTAAATACCGCACACGCGTAAAAAAGGCCTTGGCTCTACTGGCTCCGTGGGCACTGCTGCAGCACGCGCGCACACACACTCACACACACACACACACTCGCAGTCTTCTCTCTCTTTTTTTTTTTTTCTTCAACAGCAATGTAAAACGTAATTGTCGAGGGCGTCCGCGAGCGCTTGGTGGGCGTCCGGGTCACGAAATGATCCGCTCGCCGCGTCGAGTCGTGCTGCAGGCATATATGTGCTGTAGGTGGACGTCGCGAAGAACGCGGGCGACACTCGTCTCCCTAGGCTATACCACGCGTAGGTTTTCGACTTCTCTCTCTCGCTCTCGGGTTGTGTTTATTGCAATTTTTACTCTTTCGCTTCTTTTTTTTGTACGCTGATGGAGGAGCTTTTCGCTGTTGGGCTTTGTTTGAGCGCGCGAGTCCGAGCATCGAAGCTATTTACTTTTCTGCAGAGGCTTTTGAATAATTCTTTTTTTTTTCCATAAGCTGAGTCACTTGGCGCAGAAACGACAATGAGTTTCAAGTTTTCGATGACATTTTGTAAATTTTTTTTGCGACTCTTTATAATTAATTGTGTTCCTAAAAACGGTCGATTCCACGAAAGCACGCATGTAAGCCATTAAATCGCCTTGTTGAACTGCATACTGCAATTATTAATCGCCACTCCATCAGTTCTGAAAGAAAAAAAGAAACCAAATCAACTACAATTATAGTGGTATAATCGTGCGAAATAGAATTCAGTCTCAATATTCGATTGCGCAACTCTTCACAACACTTCAAGTGCACAGCTGTGCAGTAGCATAACGCGCGCACACACACACACACACACACACACACATGTGCCATCACGACAATCTTACGCAATCCACGGTGAGCAGCAGGATGCGCCGCACTCGAAATTCCCAATAAATTATCCTGCCGATAGTTATAATGCGCAGATAGCATACATCTCTCTCTCTTTGTTTTTTTTTTTGTTTAACTAGAGACACACTGCACTGCACGCGCACACGTGCGGCTCTTTCTGGTCCGTTGCCCCAAAGCGCTTTCTTTTGTTTTACCAACAATGGGACTTTAAATTTCGATCTTTTAAGCACACTCTCTGGCTATACAACGTGTATACGCCAAGAGATCGCTATACATTTGAATGTTTATACACTGGAAAAAGCATTGTGTTTTCCACTCGTTTTTTTTTTCTTTTTCACGTGTATCTTTCGACACTTGTACACTGGTGTTGCTACACGCACACTTTTCTCTGTCTCTCCCACGAATTCGAATGTACAGATATATATCGGTCAATAAAGTGTGTGTGCGCGTTACATCGATCGAGAAAAGTAAATCGTGTACATATATATATAATATAGGAGAGGGTACGAAGCAAATCAAAGTCAAGCCGTGAGCGGTTTTAAAAGCCTTGACGCTCGGCGCGACGGCGGCAGCGTCGAGTTTACACGTGTGCTCCGCGCGCGTGCAATATCATATTTTGAAATAGCGCCTCGCTCTGCGCTGCAGCTCTCGCGTGGAATACCGAATGAAAGAAAACGCTGCTACTGCTGCTGCTACTGCTGCCGCAGTCGCTGCTGTTCGTGTGTCGTGCGAACGCCGCCGTTCTCTTTGGACGCTTTGGCTCGATCTATTTTATTATTAATTTCTTTTTCGGCACTGCTTGCGAGAAGTCGAATATGGGAATTGGATTTGATTAAATGTGACTTTTTCAGCTTAAAGCGGAAAGCTATTTTTTTTTTTAAATATGATAATACAATCGCTTTGAATAATCGCACACTTCTATTCAAGTGATATTCGTATTATGGATGATTATGCAGAAATTATGCTGACTTTTGATATTTAAAATGCTGCACTTTTGGTTTTAAGTAAAGAATTTATTTCTTTTCGTACATATTACAGAATGCTATTTCGAAAGTGGAAATAGTATTCTATAGCGCAAATTTTTATTATACTATCCGCTTGGTTCTTTTATTTTTTAAATAATAATGTTTTGCAATGTCTTAAATATTCATATAATTTGTTGCAAAAAATACCATTTTAATAAAGTTCTTTACAGAAGCACAAATATATACATTTTATATAGAAATCGATTTTCACACTTTATAATATGAAACACCTACGGAAACCGCCAACTCCAAACAAAACCAGTCCAATTGAAAAATTAATCACTCAGCCCTCTCAAAACAAGAAAACAGAAAACCCCGCAAACGCCCCCCCATCGCAGCTCTTTATAACAGAGAACACAAGCCAAGCGCTGCCCATTAAAGTCCAAACCTCGGCGTCTGGCGTTCCCTCCCCTCAGGCACCATATAACCAGCAGAAGCAGCAGCGGCGGTGGCGGCAGCGTCAGTTCTCTCGATTCCTATACGTCGGACGAAACTTCGAAAATAGTCTCCCGCCGGAGTGGCACATAGCGTCTCCCCACCACCTCTCCTCTAGTATCGGCGTCGCTTCCGTTTTTCTTTTCATCGAGTAAGAGAGACGCGCGCGACGGAAGCTACCCGCGTGCCCATAGCTCTTTTCAATCATCTTAAAAACTACTGGTTCTGTGTGCATTGCTTTACAAATGTAATGGGTGGTGTATTTAACGGTAAATAAAATGAAGCGCCGGAATAGAGCGTTAGTACCTGTTTATCATATACAAAAATGTGGGTAGTACAGAATTGAATCGAATAAAAATGAAGTATGGTAACTTTTCGATACTTTCAGCCAAAAAACATTCCGCAGGCACGTTAGAAAACTCGAACATTTTGGATCAACAATAGATTTTCATTCTAAAAAAAAAAAGAATAAAACGCTCCTTTCGTCTCGAAAACCTTTTTCCTTCCGTCCCATTCTTTTCATTATTCTATACGCCCAAGGCTTCTCCATCTCTCGCTCTCGATTCCTCCTCCTGGTGCGCGATTCCTCGTCGCCAAGTTACTCGTTCCATTTCTCTCTCTCTCTTCTCTCTCCTTCTCTGTTGCACGGCCTTTCGTGACTGCGAAAGAGCGCAGCATATATAAGTATATTATACACACACACACACACACACACACACACACACACACACGAGTGCAGCGTCGAAAAGAACCGCCGCGCAGCTTTATACCGATATAAATGCCTTGGAAAGAGAAAGAGAGAGAGGGAGGTAAAAAAAAATAAACGCTTTAATTTATTCGTGTCATATTTTTGTAAACATTAATTACTTTACAGCCGCAGCGTGATTTGTGCTGCTGCGCGCTCTCGCACACACACGCACACATGCGCACACACACACATACTGCACGCGCATCTCTCCGCTAATTGGACGGAAAAAGAGTCTCGAGGCTCCGTATTTTTTTCTCTCCCTCGATCTCGAACTCAATTTATCCACGAATATGTATATGCTCGACTCTCAATCGTCGTATCCGACGACGTGGCAGGTGTCGCAATAACGACGAAATTCGCTCTCTCTCTCTCTCTCTCCCCCCATTTCCTGACAATTTTCAATCCGAAAAGAGAAAAACAGTCGCGAGGGTACACGCAGAGAGAGAGAGAGAGAGAGCCATGCATCGGTTAATACACGTCGTTACAACTCCATCGCACGCACGTGCAACTTGTTGCACCGCCAGGTTACACACGCACATATATATAATTTATATCGACGGCAGAGCGTGCGTATGTGCGTATATACAACAGCCGAATCGATCTCTCTTCCAGATTCTTCAATCTTCAAGAGCCACACACGGATACACACACACACACACGCGCACACACACACATTCACGCATTTATTACAGTGCGGGCAGGTCGGTGCGGAGAAGAGAAGGTTGCTGGCCCCCGGAGGGAGATATTCTCTCTCTCCTCTTCCGACGCACACCGCTGCACCATGCACATCTCGTTTCAGCTGAGTCGAGGCGGTGGCAGCGGCGGCGGCGGCAGCGGCGGCGGCAGCTTCTTCTATTCTGCAGTAACAGCAGCCTCGTTTCTTCTTCGTCTTCTTCTTCTTCTTTGTGCACGCGGGGCCTGTTTTCAGGTATATATATACATATATACCTATACACATCGCTACGCCCTGCTTCCACTATACTTCTTCTTCTTCTTCGCTGCTGGCTCGGCTGATGCTGCTGCTGCCGCTGCCGTTGCCGTCTCTTCTCTTTTTCTTGTTGCCGACGCTCGACTGCTGATTCCTCGACTTTTGTGTCCCTTATCCGTTTTATACGCGTCTTTTACTTCTCTCTCTCTCTCTCTCTTTCTCCATCTCGCCAGCAGCTGTTGACGTCACTCGCTTGCTCACTCTCTCGATTTTTAGTATATAAGCGCGTGTGTGTGCAGGTTTCTCTTGGAGCACCTCTCTCTCTCTCTCTCTCTCTCTTATAATACACCGCCTCCAGCTGCTTCCGTGGGGTACAGGAATCTTACTTGCCTTGGAAAGGTCGGAAGTGACGAAGCGCTGCAGCGCCGCAGCACACACACATATACGAGTTGTGGTCGCGTAGGATATAATATAATGTACGAGAGAGAGAAAGGATTCTTCTCCTTCGTCTTCTTCTTGTTCTTCAGGGATTTCGCTTTACGATCGATTTTTTTTTACAGCGATCCTTTGCTTTGATGGATATTTCGAGAAACGGATGATGTGTCCCTCGGTGCGTTTGGCATTTTTTACCTTTGTGGTTAGATTAGATATTATATATCGAAGTGCGAGACGCGCGCGACAGTGAGTAGGTGCAATTTGCCGTGTGATGATGGCGTGGATAGTTCCGAGAAAGAGGATTTGCGATTGGTTTTGTGTGCGAGTGCGATTTGTGAATTGTTGAGGAGCTTAGAAGTGATTCGTGGAATTTACAGAGCACATTTGTAATTTAGATTAGATTGCAGTTCGAATTTTAAATTGTATCACGGAGTGTTTGCGGTAATAATTGGATATATGTCTGCATGTAAGGGGCTTAATTATTACGCAGATGTTATCTACCGTTTTGACTATCTTGTACATTTAGTCGTATTTACGAAGAATAGGTTACTTTGAATCCTATTGCATATATGTGTGTATGCATTATCCATGTATATATATTTATGTATTATATAATTTTCAAATATAGACATACATCTTTTGAGTCTTTTAAACTGTAGCACTACAGCATATTCCGATGATCCCAATAATGAATATCTATTATCTATTCTCAGTGGCACCCATATACCAATATTCGTTGCAATTTTTTAGAATCAATGCCTGTTAAATCTTTGATCTTCGTATTTAATATGGAGTTACATCTGCAGGAAGAGTTCGCAGTCAATTAAACACACCTTGATTATACACAACTGCCTCAAACAGCCTTTAATTGAGGTCTATTTATTTTACTATACCTCCAACCGCACGCAGCACTTTTAACATCGCATCGTACATATATTATTCACCTATTATATGCAACCGTATAAAGTTCTGCGATAAAAAGATAATCAACTGTTCATATTTCACGGTATACAAACAACGAAAGTCCAATAGCGCTAAATTCATCAAGCCAAATTGAAAAAAAAAAAAAAAGCCCAAGCTCCCGGTATCCATTCAATATTCAGAACGACACCCACGCCTATATGTACGCATTTAATTCTCTTCCAATACTAAATCATACATGTATATATATGCATATACCACATTGATACACACGTACGTGCATGTACATATATATAGATTCCGGGCGCATAGAAACGCGCGTGGCTCGCCGTTGTGATAACACATCCTTTTCACAAATCGAACAAACCTTTAAGCAACGAACCCCGCGGTGCCGCTGCTATAGGCGCTCGATAAATCAGTTTCGTTGCCGAGACTACGCGATGCTTATATACCCATACCATATACCAGGCCAGGCGCAGCGCGCGGCGGAAAAGGCGAGATCGAGCGCCGCGCGCGACCCTTTTCGTGCAGTGCTATATACCCGCGCGTGGCTCGGGGAAAAGAGAGAGAGAGAGAGAGAGAGAGAGAGAGAGAGAGAGAAGAAACGGGGGCCCACACACGTATATATAATACAGAGAATTGACTGCCTTGGATACCGGAGCGCGAACGTATACCGCAGTCGATCTTTACTGTGTACTTGAGAAGGGAACTGCCCTGAGTTATTGCAAACGTCTCTTGTGTAAAGGGATTTTGGGTGAGGGAGAAGTGCTTTAATGGGAATTGGGTCATTTCTGTCATGATTTTTACAACTGAATTCGTACGGTTTCGGGGAAAAATGATAAAACGTATGGTCCTTGGAATGAAACGTCAGAACTTTGGAGTCGTATCTTTTTTGTTGCATGTAAACCTGCCGATAAGTTTTATTCTATATTGGAACAATCTTTTCGCTAAAATTACTATATGGGATCGAGGGCAAAATTTAGTACCGTAAAAACAAAAAAAAAAGAGGGTATTGAAAACTTTTGTCCCCATATAATATCTGCGAGATCGTCGCGCAAATGGAAAGACAGGCATAGCAGCAGTGCAGCCAATGCGCGAGTTTCTTGTAAACAAGTCACTCAGCGAATATCAGTCACTGATCTTTGAAGTCGTCGTCGCCGTTGTCGTCGTCATCCCCCCATGCACTTTATATATATGCATATAAGTTTGCAGAGGCCAGAAAGTGTATATATAATAGGGAAGAAAATGAAAGACACGATCTCTCTATGAGCGTCATGTGTATATACGACGACGACACGAGAGAGACGCTCTCTCGCTGTGGTGACGCGCGTTATTTCTGTCTACTCTCGCTCGCCGCCGCGGCGCGCGTTTACGCTTTGGCTTTTCAGCCCAAGGCGGCCCGCAGTGTGAAAATGTGTATGTGTATGTATGTGTGTTGTGTACTGCGGCTATGAGTCCTGCTCGCCTTGCCCTCGACAGCGGCAGCAGCAGCAGCAGCAGCAATAGCAGTATATGCGAGATGTTTTCTATATGAGATGCCGACGCGCGCGTTTTGTCGATGGCTTATAATATAATGCTTGCAGGAATCGGTGTGTTTGTATAAGTCGTAAATGATTGCGTCGTTGGTTTGGTTTGTGGTGGTATGGGATTATGGGAAGCCTTAATTTTGAAGGACAATTTTGGCTTGGGTTTAGTTAGAAAGGCGTGTAGCGTTTACGGTGGAATTTTCTAGTTTAATTTGAAATGTACACGTACGATAGAAGCATGGATCAATGTTTAAAATGGAACTAGAGCGTTTTTTTTATGAACTTTAATTAATGGACTTAAAATATGTTTAATCGAGTCTCAATATTTTTACCTTATCCGTAAAAGAGAATAAAACATTGACTGAGCGATGCACTAGCAGTTTATTTGATGCTATTAATATATAAGAATTTATAAGGATTTTATTTCGACTTTTGTGTATGTGAGGTTGAATCAGGTGTACTTATACAATTCAGTTAGGAAACTGCAGGCAGAAATTAATACACTAATGCGACCTCGTAACCTACTCCCAGTTTACTTGATTTAAGCTAGGTTTTCATTAATCGCTGCTTAATATTGGTGTATTGCTTGATAGAGAATCCAAATTCTTATTTTCGCACAAGTATATGTACATAGGTACATAAAACGCACATAAACTTTGGCACAATTCTCATAGCAAGCAAATTGAAATTAGTACGTCTTTAGTCGCGCTATATTTTCAAAAGATAGCATCAGCGAGTAGCGCGACCCAACCTCTAATTTTAAAACCCCAGGAGTAACGTTTACACTTGCCAAAGAAACTATAATTATTTTAAAATTCTTTCGAGCAATAGAGCGTATTTCTCAAAGCCAGAAAAATCCTTTTTTTCGTATCTATAGCCTTTGTGAGTGACTCTCTCTCTCTCTCAGACGATCAATGCCACTTGGCAATTTTATCAGTGCGACACTCGCGCGTCGATATACAAACGATTGTAAGATGTTTAAAAATAAAAAAGGACTGTAGCATTTGAAAATGAAACAGCTGCGTGGCAGAATGAAACAATGTTATTCAATAACCGGCGTCCATGAATAAAATATGTTTTCCTCAAATGTTGATAAGTCGTGTATTTACATTCTTTGTGCGTCGAACTGGCTATATACAAAAGATTCGAGCGTAGATACACAAACCGAGTCGTTATGAATTTTCCAGAGTTCATGACTGTATAATCCGACCACTTGAGCGACCCGCTCGAATAAAGAAACACTTTCTTTTATCGTATTGATCTTTACGAGTGGCAAAAATCCACTTATATACAGGATGTATATAATATACAGATAGAGAGGAAAGGATTTCGTATATACGAATGATCTCTCGCGCGAGATGCACATAGCCGAAAATAAAGTGAAGTGGCAAAAAAATATTGATTTCGAACGGCTTCGGGGATGATTCACGCTCCGATTAATTCGCAACAGTTCGGTCGAGTGCTTTTGTTGCAATTCATTACGCGGAACCGCGATAGGCTCCTCTTCTTTTTTTTCTCTCCCCCTTAAAAGATTTTTTTTTAATGACGCTTTTCGCCGAAGAGATAAGCGATGGCGTATAGGTATATTTTGAGTCCTCGTGCCTCGTCGTACAGTATAAATTATAACGCTGCAGTGTTGTTTTTATCGCAACATTCTGCAGCAGTTCCTAGTATAGCCGAATATTTCACGCACCGTGAGAGTGGTGTCGTCATTCGATGCTTTCGGCTCGGTTCTCTTCAATCGCTGTAATTGCGACAATGTTTTTCACAGATAACGTTTGTGTTCTTGTATATATAAAGATGCTAAAACTTTTATCAATGTAATATTAGAGGTTTAGTATCAATCATATCAAATGATGCGGCAACAAATGTCCATGAGACATTCTCAATTGGCTTCGCATCCAGATTACAATTTGGCGAGGAATAGCCACAGCTTTACGAGATACAAATCGTACAGTATCGGCTGTCGTAAAAATATCAGTACAGTTAGAAAACAGTGTTTTTTTTGAGGATTCACCAGCTATAAAATTTGCGATAAAAGAGCGCAACTCGTCATTTTTTTTTGTTTCTATAGGTTTACAGGTTGTACAATTGTCGAACTGAGTGTATACATGCACATATTCCTCTCTCACAGTCATAAAACTTATCTATAGTAACGAAACAGCATATACGATCCTTTTTTTCGCCAGCTTAATTCACAATGGTAAATTAGAAAGCAGCATTAGTCCAACACACACACGCGCGTGTGTTTTCTAAAACCGAAAGAATGGGTGGTACATAACACCAGAGAGAGAGAGAGAGTGCGAGAGAGAGCTCCAAGTTCGCCATGACCAAGACGCGCGTGTTGTGTTCGTTCGGAGGGATTAGAGAAGGAGGAGCACACGCATTTGTAACACAAAGAGATTTGTTGTTCGTTCGGTTCGTCCAGAGACCCTCTTGCATAGTGCGAACGTATTTACGAGGGAATAAAAGTCAAAAGAGCGCGATGTACGTAACCTCTCTTATTCTGGGTGTTGTATATATACCTCGGTACTGCGGTATTTCGACTCTTGTGTTTTGACGAGGAAGGAGCAAAAAAGAAAAAGAAGCAGCGTATTGTCCAGGCACGCCGAGTAGTCGCGTGAAATTCGACGCGTGGAAAATAAAGATATTCTGGAGAAAATTAGCTCTGCGTTGAATGGCAGTTGCATACTTATCTGCCAGCACAGGATGCTAAAATATTATTGTATTGATAACGAGGTACGATCGTTTCTGGTGTCGGCCGTATTGTTTGCTTTAGGCGAGACTATGTTGATGCTGATAAGGGTATTCTTACTGTTTCCGAAAGAAATTTTTATTGGCGAGTCCGTATAGAAGCTTTTATTGTAAATACACTTATAGTCATTATATGTATGTACGTATATCATTCAACGGTAAAGTTTTTTCGGCTTACATGCCTCGGTATGTCCTTGATTCACTCAAAATAAGACATTCAAATCCTTCAGAAGGCAAGATACGCACGTAACCCTTGTTTTTTCTCCGCACTCTGAAAATTTCTGTTTATGAAAAAACTATTACCATATTACATGTATCCACTCGCAATCGGCACACACACACACACACACAGGTCGGTTTATAGTTTTTAACGCAACGCAATACCTCAGCTTTTTTACTGTACTCGCGTAGAGCGAGATTCTTGGAAAACGGAGAGTAAGAAAAAAAAAGTGTTTCACCTTTCGAATTTTTTTTGTCCCTCCCTCCGTAACAGCGTGCAGGTTACGCGCTTGGATTTTCAATCGCGCGGCTCGCCGCCCGCCGTGAGAGAAAAACAATGATATCAATTAAAGTGTCATTATCTTGTATAAATGAGCGGCTGAAAAAAAGGAAGGAGAGGAGCAGCTAATGAGCGCGCGCCGAGAGAAGCGACGACTCGAAAAAGAAGCGAGTCTCTACGGTGCATAATCGAGAGGAAGAGAGAGCGAGAGAGAGAGAGAGAGAGAAGAAGCTCTGCTCGTATATATACGCGTATTATACGTATAAGAGAGGCAATAATAAAACCAAAGGGGAATTCCGTTGAAATTCCAGTCGCTCGCCGAGCAAAGACGTAGACGGCTCGCGGCCTTTACCGTGTAATAATATATTCCGTAAATCGTAGAAATAATCCATAGAGAGCGAAAGTCCGTGCGCACGGCTGCTTGTAACCTTGAATCTCTCTCTCTCTCTCTTTCTCTCTCGCGCGCGTGTTCGCTCTATCTCGCCACGAGAGAGTTTGCGGCCGTGTGTGTGTGCGTGAGTTCCCTATGATTCACGTGTGTGCCTCGCTGCTGCTGCCTCGCCTACGCCATTCTCGAGACACAACGGCACAAGTGTCTGTCGGTCCTTTGAGCTCTCTCCTCTCTCTCTCTCTCTGTCTCTCTCGCTCTCTGGCGAGCAGCAGCCTCCAGTCTCCTTGGCTCGAGAAGGGAGAGAGAGAGGGAGGAGGAGGAGAAAGATCGAATCATCGACCCGGGAATTTCGGCCTTTCCGGGCGTGTGTATATATGTGTATGTTATGTACCTATATGTAGAGCTTGGCGTGTATGTCCATAAAAAAAGCGGACAATAATGTGGCCATATACCGTGTGTGTGTGTGTGTCCCGACTTGGATACTCTCTTGTGCGAGAGCCAGGATATTTATACCTGTGTCTTGCGCCGAAGCTGATGGGATTGTGGACTGGCGTTTTTTGAGACTTAAAAATTTTTGCCCCACGGCTTATAGTGAAATAGAGAACATTTATTAATATAAACAACACTCTTTTTTTTTTAAACCATTAATCGCTCGTTTCTGCTGTTCATTTTCTAATTGACAACCTTCTAGTCACTAATAGGCTCTTTACAAGGTATACACACAGCTTACTTCTTTACACGCGGGTACACGCTTCAGTGCAAGGATTATATCGTCAAGGTTAACAATTCACTGGGAATAAAAATCTTATATCAAAAAAATATTTCCTTTTGCGGCTCTTATCCACACGATCGATCGAAAGAGAATTGAATTTATACACGTGCCAACGCGCAGCTCTCGCTTATACAATCGCTAAATTTCCGTGCGAATAAAATGGTATATATAAGCGCGCAGATGGGGAGACTGAGAGAGAGAGAGGGACAGAGAGA
>UELU01146824.1:6478-22666 GCA_900490025.1 Megastigmus dorsalis | reverse complement strand
TAATTCTACACTGAGAAATTCTTGGGGCATCTGCTGTACTAAGGAGTACGACTGGTCTCCCAAAAGCATTGGAACAGTCGTACTTTCATTTGGGACAAATGAGCTCCTAAAAAAGTGAAACAGTTGCCTCAGTGCGGCACCACTTTCACGCTAAATGCGCAGGGCAACCATGTTTGGGGTATCAGTGCTCCTAAAATCGGGGCAGCTGCTGCCCCAAATCAAAAGTCCAACAGTTGTACTTAGCGAGTACAGCAGATACCCCAAGAATTTCTCAGTGTAGTAAATTAATATAGTAAACTTTACCCACTGTTGGTAAGAATGGTCAAGTACCCGCTGTCGGTAAGGTAAGGAGCTACATGGTTTGGGATCCGCCTAGCCCCTAATACTACGCAAGTGTCATTACATCCGCCAATAGATCCATCATCACATAATTAGCTGTGACAAGTTCCTCGAACGAATCTTGTATTTTATGAGAAACAGAGAAAGAACAATTGTAGGTACTATCTACGCGATAGGGTTAATAAAGAGTCTAGAGCAAAGAGTAAGTATGTTTAATTTTTCTTTTATGTTTCCTTTTTCTTCTTGGCTTCCTCTACTCCGCTTTACTTTCGTGCAGAATTAAATTCTAAACACATAAAACTATTGGGTGTGCTTCTTGGCACGATCCATCGATGATTTTGTACTTGGAGACAGTAAAAGCATTTCAATGGCTAATTAATAATTAATAAAATAGAGTAATCGCCCAACATTTCGTTTATTTCGCTCTGCACGAAAAACAATCTTGTAGACCATCGATCGAGAAAAATAAAGAGAGCAATTATCAAGTTTCAAAGGAGTTTCAAATTACCCAAGGCTCGCAGAGTATCCTATTACTGAATTCTACTTCAAAAACTACACGCCTCTACTCATAGTATACAAACCACGTTTGCAAAACTCCTCCACACATCTACATACAATTCCTAATCGACCAAATGCTCCACTCGGCGCAGTTAGTTCGCAATATAGAGCAACTCAAGGAATTTTCCCATACCAATCTAATTAAAAAGCCAAGCAGGAGAAAAGCGTCGAGTCCATCCTGGTGAAATCATTTGTCGGGTTGTCCGCCCCTCGGCAGCAGCTTTTCGCATGTAGACAGACGCTCGGCTCTCTCACTGTACAGCTACTCGCTCGCGTGGAATTACCATTACAAATTAATCGAGGAAGCTCGGAGGAGCAGCGCACACGCCACGATCGCGCCTCTCTTGTGCAAACTTTGCCGCGCTGCACGCACACAAGCGCACCAAGGTACATACGCAGAGAGAGAGAGAGAGACGTTGAAGGCCAGCAGCGTCTGAAGAAACGATCATGTATATATAACAGTAGTGAGTATAGGTACAAAAGAGAGCAGCTAGGGAGTATATAAGCGGCAGCAAAGTCGTGCACTTCGCGACGGCTGCGTCTGCGGCTGCGGCGACGGAAGCAAGTGTTATATGTATATAGAGACTGCAGAGAGAGAGAGAGAGAGAGAGAGAGAGAGAGAGAGAGACCGTCAATGAATAATGTAGGCTGATGGCCTTCGACCTCCTTCGAGCCGCAGCCAGATATATAGCCTTCATTGTAAATATATACATATACATATTCAGAACCGCGCGAAGAAGCGCCGAGAGCATTAGCTCCTTTTCAGCGTCGACTTTTAACCGCTTCCTCTTCTTATAGCATCAATCACGCGTGTGTGTATGTGTGCAATGTGTGTAATGTGTGTAGTACGTCCGAGAGAGATGGGCGAAGAAAGGAGAGTAATGATTAGGCTACTAATTGGCTTTGGAAACAGAGTTTCGTGTGCAGCTCGCAAGGTTTAGGCGCGCGTTTTGTTCTGCTTAGTCAGAAGTTGATTGCATATATATATACCTCGTACCTAGTTTTATGGCAAATCGCATTTTCATTACACTGCAATTACGAGTGTATTTAAAAACTAGTTAGGCTAGTATGTTACTATTTGTACGATTGATTATAAAACTGCGGTGTCGCAATTAATGCACGATCATTCAAATCGATTGAATAGTGCCAGCTTCGAACATCTATATAAGCGAACGATTTTTCAGCGAATAACGCTCTTCGATTAGTAATTAACATATTTCTTTCGCCCGCATTCACCGTACGTACAATAAATCACTGAGAATCGATTCGCGAAGCGAACAACTTTTTTTCAAATACTTATAATAAAGTAACGAAATACACCGTAGTAATAGGCCGTTTCATTATGCAATAAACCTAGCGAAATATATAGTTTTACCCCCTTTTTTTTTTCTATTCACATTCTAAAGACAAAAAAGCAGTCATCGTAATATAATCACGTTACGAGCACGAGGAGCGCTATCGAGTTGTTCCGCGCGATTGCAGCAAATATAATTCCTACATTAGCATACTAATGAATAGACATGTATATTAAGGAATACGTTTTATACGAATCCGCACCGATCGCTATTTTTTCGTTTTCTCGCGCCTTATAATGCATGAAAACGGGTCTGAGAGTAAGCGCGAGCGAAGCGGTATAACAGCCTGTACAACAGCTATAATGCAATCATTCACCGTTACACACTTATATATACCTAAGGATATATCGACACGGTGTTTCGGTCGAAAAACGATGAGACGTGTCCAATGTCGGGGATATGACTCGTGCGTATACAGCCGATCTTCCGGAACGAAATTGTCGGTAATTTTAGCGCGGAACTGCTGCGCTGAGCCGCAATGTGTGCGTTGACTATTTACGGCGAGGTTTTAAAGAGGTGATTCGTGCGCGAAATCACTGTGATTAGGTATGGGGTATTGGAAGAGGATATTTTGCCGGTTGCCGTATCGTTCGAAAGGAGGAGAAACGGGACGCCCGCGCCGCGATCCGTTTCAGCGGATTCGACGCGGTGAATAATTTTGGGGAAATATCGAGCGAAAGCCAATATCGAATGCATTGCAAAAAGTAATATCTTTATCGACATACCATAATAATTCGTAGTAGCCGTTTAACCCGCGTGCATTAGCTTATTTAACTTTTAAGCAGGGAAGTATTGCGTAATTTTTTATAAGGAATTGGTATGCGACACACGCGAAGACGAAAGTAATTATTTATCAGAGCGCTTATTGCAAAATCAATTTATTAAAATATGCTTCCAAATTTCGGCTACAACGATATATAGAATTTCCAATAAACCGAGCTTCGACATCATCACATCGAAATCCTTCGGTATCGAAGGAAAACGTTTCCCATACAAATTCGGCCTGCGGGGCGATGCTCTTATCGCTCAGCTGGTCCCTCCCCTCGAGCAAATGCGCCCATGTAGCGGCCGTTCTCCGAGTCTCGAGATATGTGATCGCGAGAAATTTTCACGTCCACTACCTATATATATAGGTGCAGTATACCGTGCAGACTCTGGCGTCGCCTCTCTGCTATAGTAGCGCAGAGCGAAAGATCGGAGCTGCGGCGGCGGTTACAAGCGTGAATGACGAAAAATGCGAGCACAGCAGCAACAGCGGAGGAAGAGTGGACCAACCGGTCGTCCGAGCTTCGGTCCAACAGCTACAGGACCCTCTCTCTTTCTCTCTCTCTCTCTCTCTCTCTCTCTCCCTCTTATACACGCACACGCACACGCACGCGATATGTACACGTTGTACAGCTACAGCAGCTACAGCAGCAACGGCAGCAACGGCTCGACGAAGACGAGGAACAAAGGAGGAGGAAAAATGCAGCTCGTATACGTATACCTATATAGATAGACCAAGCGGTGTAAGCGAGAGAGAGAGAGAGAGAGAGGAGTGTGCACATGTAGCAGCAGCAGCAGCAGCAGCAAGAGTCAGAGCGCACGAGGCAGTCAACGAACTCGCGGCGTTGGTATATATACTGCACGTGACACTGACCCCTCTTAAAGGGTAAACGTTCGTTCCTCCGCGCTTGAGCTGCATGCCGCGATTAATTTATGACCGCCCTCCAGCCGCGCGCGACTCGCCTATATGTATACCACTTGACTTCTCTCTCTCTTTATCTCTCTTTCTCTGTGCACGGCTTGTACAAGGTATATAGTTTTTTTCTTTTTCCAGATTCTCCGGTTTCGAGCGGTGGAGCCGCGAGGCGAAAGGATTAGAGATATGGGATTTTGAGGAATTTTTACCTGGACGCCGCGCTTAGATGAGGTGCACGTGTGCATTATGATTAGAGCGAGGATACGGACGACCGCGGCCGATCGGACCGAGACTTTCTTCCTTTTACACGATGAGTGTTTTGGAAGAGAGTCGTTGAAGCTCCATGGCATTACTGTTATACGCGAGGCTGATCAAATGCCAAGCTCTGGTGTACTAGTCGCATCGGAGGAAAATTTACGTTTATTTTGGTATATTTACAAGCTGTTTCATACAGAGATTTAAATTATAATTGGGTCTTGCGAACCTCTCGTTATCTCGCAGTGACCACATTTTAATCTTCTAAACTTGGAGTATTCTTAAACGAAGTAATGGTACTTCTGTAGTAATTTTCTCCATCGCATTTTACTTTACGCGCTTTCGGCAAAAAATCCTTTTTTTTTTGTAAAGTGTAATAGGTATATACTGTATATACATTGCTATTGATTAAAACGTTAAAATAAAATTTATCGCTCGTTTCACACGCGAGTTGTTTCGAGTAGCCCATTAAACTGGGATATAAAGAAACGGTTCTCGTTGAAGCGAAGAAAAATTCTTGGCACATTTTATTACTTTGAAACATTTTGAAAGAAAAGTTTTTCATTCCATTTATGCTACACGTCATCCAGTCAGCTGTATCGTGACTTTCGATGAGTTCGCCGCGCTTACCTTACCTCTTATCCTTTATATTATTTCATTACCGAGATAAATCGTATTTTATAGAATGCCGTTTTCAAGAGGAGCCTATGCAAGTGTATAGAAAATTGATTTCAAAGCAAAATTGTTTAAAGAGTAATTAAGTACTAAAATTGCAGGCTTAGATTATTCATCGATTAAAGCCTTTCAGCTTTTATCCTCTTATTAAATATTGAACACACTTCCAATAGTACAGTAATTTACGGCAATCATCGCGGTATATATTCAAAGACGAACCGCATCGATTATTAAAAATTCCATTCCATCACAAACAACCGCTTATTTCATAAAAAAATAACATCGCTATAAATACACGCTGTAAACACGTATAAGTATATCCGCGTGAACGGAATAACTGCTACGCGAGCAAAAATGTATCCAAGTATATGTACAGCTCGCGATAAATAAAAATTGTAACGAGAAATTTATTATTCATTCGGACACAGGTGATTTTGAATAAAAAGCTTGTTAATGATGCAGGATCAATTTGCCACCAACTATACCGAGGCAGAAAAGCATTATTTTACTATAGAAGTGACATTTATTATAGTCCTCGTTATCGCGGCGGATCAGTTCGAGCTTAACTGCCCGCCGTTTCTCCCTACACTCTATACATAATATTTTTTATCGAATTACTCTATCTATATGCAAGTAGATCTTTACTCTAAATAAGTGTATAAAGGTATATGCTCAGTAAGATATCGAGTTTGATGTAAGTGAAAATTACGAAGGTAATTTCCTTGATTCGCTTAATTTTCCCAGTATATACATCAACGTCGAGAATTTGTAGCTAAGTCAAAGTGAATTTGAAAAGAGTTGTTTAATACGACGAGAAATTTGACCGCATAAATTGCAAACCATATACATTACGTATCAATAGCTTACTCCTACATAAATTATTCGCAGCAGTTGCAATATTGAATTAAAGTTGATGCGATAAACCGATAAGAGCATCATCGATTTATATCCCGCAATCCCAACAATAGGGAAACTAAGCGAGCATTAAGCAATTGGTGCATCGAGACGTACAGGCCGATAAAAAGAAAACTATCAGAAGGAAACTCGCGCGCGGATTTTCCCCGTTTTCGCCGACACGGATGAATTACGGTGCGCGCGCGCGTGGCCGAGCGCCTGTGCGCCGATTATATATACGCGTTTGCTGAAAAGTCGGCATTAGCAAGTTAAAGATAGCGCCAAGTCATCGCGATGGTTACAAATGCAAAATTATGCTCGCGATCGTGTGTTCCTGTGTGTACTTACGGAACTGCCTCTACATATACATACTGTGTACTGGCGCACGTTAAAAATATACGCTGCTGCTGCTGCTGCTACACGCGCCGCAACGAGACTGTGCTCCTTCATTAATTTCTAATTCCCTCTTTCTCTCTCCCTCTCTTTTCACTTTCTAGGCTTAGCCGCGGCTGTATTTGCATGTGCACCGATTTCATTCGGGATTTCGCGTACGATAATGCGTTTTCTGCGAGTAAAGGTTAGCATTTTTTTTGCGCGCATAGGCTGTATTATAGACTCGATCTGATTATGCTTGTTTTTTTTTTTTTTTTTGTTCTTCTAGGATTGAAAAGAAATATGCGGCCGAGCGGTTGAGAAACGATTGGAAAATCACTAGTTTGTATGCGATCATATATATAAAACTTGTAAATGGCATTAAATGAATTCTCTTACATATATATATATATGTATAATTAATCGTCGGGGTGAAAAAAATAATCGTATGCTAATTATTTTCCTCAATTTAAAAATTATTGAATTTCAATGTATTACCTTTAGAATAATTCACTTATATATTAATAATACTTATGCGATGCACCCAATCAATGTTGAACAATTTCTTTTCCGCAACTATAATACCTTAGAAGTAGACTACGCACGAAAGTTTTTATAAACCAATAATACTTAAAGTATACCCTCGTGCATAACATCAAAAATATCAATCCCCAAGTCCAAAAAAGAAAAAAACGATTCAGCGTATAATCCCCATCGGAAAAAGCAAAAAGCTACCAGTGATGCACAGGTCGATCGATCTATATACTTTCCCTAATAAAACCATAAATTATTTAAAGCCCTTGGCGCGCGCAATCCCCCCGCGTTCAATTTAAACATTTAATACGCTCATCTCTCTCTCTCTCTCTCTCTCTCATTAAAGCTGGAAAAAGAAAAAGACGTAAGCCGCGAAGGGTATGATTATTTTCATCGGGCGCATTAGGTGTCGATCCACCTCCACGTTTTCTTTTATTCGGTGGTATATAGAGCCGCTGCTTCATCTCCGCCCTCCTCGTCACTGCTATACAACACGCGCGCATGTGTGTGTGTGTGTGTGAGTGTGTGTGTGTGTGTGAGTGTGGCTGGGTAATTACCTCGCCCGAGGTGAGAATATATCCTCCGACGAGAATATAACACTCGACGCTCGAGATATGACGAGGAGGGACGAGCTGCTGCTGATGTTGCGAGAGAGGCTCTCGCTGCTCTAACTTTAATGCTGCGCGAAATTGACTTTTGACAGTTTTAAGAGTATTATATACCGGGGAGAGTGTGTAGCTTCTTACCGTTCTTCTTCTTTTTTTATTCTTTTTTTTTCGTTTTTTTTTTTAGGGAAACGTTGGATGTTGGAGGTGCGAGTAGGCGCTGTGGTTCTGCGTACAGGAAGTCGAGTTTTTGTACATTGATTAGAAGCAGATGTTTGAGCGACTTCGTGCTCTATTTGCGGATCGAATAATTGGTTCGCGAGACGCGGAATCTGTACTATTTCAATGAAATTTTGTCGGATTATAAATAATTTTGTTTAGCAATAGAGTCGCGGTAGAATAGGATGTGAGCTTCGACCGTGTAGGAAGTTTGAAAAATAAATACTATAGTCTAATCGCAAATATTGACGCTTTACAAATTGCGGTGCAAGAGACAAAATGAGTTTTGGTGTCGACAGCGAATCGCTTCTCTACACTCGGACACCGCGTAATAAAAGCGTTTATCGTAACAGAACTCGGGATATAAGTAATTACAGTCGTGCGCATATATATATACGTATACGGTAAAGCTACAGCGCGAAACCAAAGCAACGCATTCTGCCATCAGTCGGTACAACCACTGAATTATGTATGCAGGCCTAAGCGAAGTGATTTGCTCAGGTTTAATTGACCTGCCAATGGATAATAATTTACAGCTGTATGCGCGCGGTATGGTATATTGGCGAGAAAGGAAAAAAAGGAAAAAAGAAAGATGAAAAATTACGAAAGGAGGCGTATCGAGCAGGTTGGATTTTATGCGAGACACGTGCGACTTGTGTTACCTTATGCACGAATTGCCTCGCCGCTGCACAGGTTTATTCCCCATTAGTTTGCATGCGGTTTTGCGCTGGATAATGTCTGGCTTTGAGGGAATTCGAGCGAACTGTTTCGTTGCACCTCCGCGGCTCGACGCGTCGATATTATACAAAAAATTAATTAATACGTATCACGAGGTTTTATGAAAATGAAGGTACGTACAGCGAACTTAGTACGAGTATCTAGAGGATAAATTAGTCATTTGATTAATATTTGATGGAACGTAGTAAAGTGCCATACATTACCACGAATATAAATCTGTATAGATAGCAGGTTTTCAGGGAACAAAATGTTATTCTCCTTAACGCACAATTTTGCTCTTTCTCTCTCTCTTTCAAACTGATATCATGTCGAAAAGTTGGGCTTGTCCATCTCGGACGTATACGGAGTACAAAGAGAGTAACGCAAAACGAAAAGAGAGTCGCTGCAGCAGCACTGCACGCGAGGAGGAGGAAGACGAAGAAGACTTTGGAGACGAGCGAAGAGGAGGAAAGGCGATAAGGAAATGGAAGGAAGGCTATACGCGTCGAAAGTGGAGAAGAGAGAGCCGAGTATTGACGCGACTTCTTATTCTTCTTCTTAGCTCGTTCGACTATAAATAAAACAACGCGCGGCTAGTCGAGCGTCCGCGATGAGGTGAGCGGAATAGAAGAGCTCCGTGTGTTCGGTTGCGGCCGCGGCCGATATCCTTCCTCTCTCGCGACGCGACTCTCCATTCTGTTCCTTGTCTTTGCAACTGCCGCGCGACTCTCCTCATCCGCGCTTTCTTATTTCAGCTTCCAATTAAAACCTGTTACACTCTATACTTACACTTTTGCAAATAGTAATAAGATCCAAATTAGAGCTGCAGTCGAAAGTTATAGGGCGATACGAAACGTTCGTTTCAGCCGTGCCGCTCGTTTTACGAGAATTACGATGAAAAAAGAAGCTCCGCGAGAGGAGCGAGAGAACGACCACCCGAAAATACGTTGTCACCCAATGCGGAGCAAAGAATACGACGCTTGTATGAGGCGATATCGCGACGCGAAGAAAACGAGAGAGAATCGTGAGGCGTGAGATCCAAGAGGACGACTACACCATACCGTAATGTATATACGATCGTATCGCAGGCCAGAAATTTTCCATAAATATACAAATGCAATGCTGATTCGGTTGTATTGTACCGACGAGGGGGCGGAGCTTATTCTATGCGCCTTTTTTCCTTTGTATTTCCCTCCTTCTGAAAATTAAAAAGTCTATACGCTGCACTTGATCGCTGCTTCCGATGCCACTTGCTTTACATAATGCGTGTATTTTCATGTTTCGAGAATAAATTTAAGATTGTAATAGTGCAGATGTAGAGGCTTTCTATAATGAGATGAACATTGGTTGGAGTTCTTCTCTGACGCTAATTAATTTTGCATTACTATCATGTTTATTAATATTTTATATGGAATATTATATAGAAATAGAATAGATATTGCAAATCTTATTATGTTCTTTTTTTTTTAATTGAGGCATTCGAATTTTTTTCATAGTCTCATTTGCTGTACAATTATACGCTGAACGTATAAATATGATATATTAATTCGAACGCTAACATGACAAATACTTGCTAAACGTTCAATTGTGTAAATATATTTAGGTCGAAATATGTGAGTGATTTTACGACAACGCTGCATGAAATAATTTTTCAAAATCTTCCCGATAAAGCAAACAATCCCATCTAAATACCATTATTACACGTTCCACTGCAAAAGCCCAAAGAAAAGAAGAAAATCCATTCCTGTAGTTTGCAAAGCTGTGGAGCTTCTCGTAAAGGAAGAGTTCGAGCGCGCAAGAATTTAAAGCGCTTATGTATAAATATTACATTTGTCACCCTCTCGACTCGGACTTTCTCAGGTCTTTCTCGCTGTAACTCGTTCTTTTTCTCCGTCTCGCTAATCTACTCCAAGAGGCGATTTTGCAACTGTGGGTATATACTCACACACACGCATATATATATATGTATATATGAAGCTCGTGTGCATGTGCCCTCCTCGGGGTGCATCGGCCACACTTTGTCTCGCGCTGGATATTCTCGCATAATTGAGTTTAACGGATCGAAAATTTATCTGCCTCGCGTATATCTACGTGTATGTAGGCAGGTATACGACAACTGCACAAGTTTCTTTCTTCTTCTGAATCTCTTGTATGTATGAGCAAATCCAGGAAACTTTTAACTTTTACGAAACTGCTACCTTTCTTATAAGCTTAAAGTTTTTATTTGAGTTGTGAAAATGATTTTTATAAGAAAATAGTATGAAAAAGATGGTGCTATATATATTTTAGGACTAAACAATATATTTATTACGTATAAGATGGAAATATGTCAAATTTTCACAGATTTTAAAAAGAACTAACCGAGTTTTTTCTTTTGTCAAGATCAAATGAAACAGAAAGACGTTTTAAAAAAATTTGAAAAAAAATAGTTCTATACTATCAAATAAAGAAGTTTTAAAAGTGTGCCCTAAGTTAAAGTGAGTACTTATATCACTAGGAAATTGCAGGGAACTGTATTTTCCAAAAAATAAAAAAAGTAACATTTTTTAAAATTTTATAACTTTTTCATTTCATGAAATTTTATTTTTTCTTTATTAGTTAGTTTTCATAATGCCTGAAAAAATCCAGTTGGATTTTTAGATGTGCCACTTTTTGTTAAAAAATGGTTTAACTTCAAAATGTGGTTGGTCTATGCGCCACTCCTATTGAAAAATCAAGTTTTCCCTTAGTGTAAATCAAATATGATAGAAAGAGACTTGAAAATTTACCTTTATTATATCAGAAATTATTCTTCAATTGCTTAAAAGATTATTATAGCATTGCAGTAAGCTAAGTAAAAACTCAAAAAATTTGTTTAATTTATATGGACACATGTACAGTATGTACACGGAGATAAATATTTACTATTTTACGAAATGCTTATGAAAACTTCGCAAGAAACTATAGTAATTTAGTCACAGACTGCAAAAGGAAGAAGAAGAACCAGAATATGTAGTAAATTTTCTTAGATTCTTCACTAAATTTTTTACAGAGTAATTTTTGTGAGATCTTAATAAGAACTAGATGCTGTAATAAATTTTCTTACATGTCCTCTACACTTCACTAGAATTTCACTAAATTTTGCTAAAAAACTATTGTAATTTTAGGGCTGAAATTTGTAAATTTTAATAAAATTTTTCTCTCCATATAAATTAACCCATTAACTGCCAAAACGCAAAATTTCTTCCTGTATTTAGAGCACCAAAATTTCAAAAAAAAAAAAAAAGCTGAAACGATTTTCGAGTTTGCCCTATACGATGGTATAGTTTTAAAAAGTAAAAAATAATATCTTCAATTGTTAATTAAGAAATTTAAAAGAAGGCACGAGTTTTATCATGCAATTTTTTTCCAGTTAAAAATTTAATCAGAGGTGATCACGATGTTTGAACTTTCCATATCTTATTCAAGTTTTTAGCTTCGATTTAAACAAAAAACTCTTGTATACTAATTTTTGTACAAATTACATGAAAAACCGTAAAATTAGCTCGATTCAGACGCCATATTGGATCCGCCATCTTGAATTTTGTAATTCTGACATTAGAATCGTAATCAGCGACCCCAAAAACCTACAGACCAACTATTGATTTTCAAAATTATAAAATGTTTCCCTCAAAAGGTTAAAAAATTTTCGTTCTCTTTTTTTGGACAATATTTTTTTTTAAATCGCAGCTGAAAACTTGAATAAGATATGGAAAGTTCAAACATAGTGATCACCTCTGATCATATTTATAACTAGAAAAAAAATTTCTCCCACATTGTATTTCATTTGAAAAAAAAAATTCCTTACTATTTACTTACCCGAAAATTAAAAGTTTCATGGATTTGTTCTTAGAGATAGGCATTTATTTGCGCGCCATAACACACAGGCATATACGCGCTTATTTGGGCTTTAATACTGTTGGAATGATGGAATTTATATCGGCATTGATAATAATTCAAGTGCATTAGTTAAATTTTAATTTAAAAGATACCGTTTAGGTATTTAGTTTGACTTGGTATCGATAACATCGTTGTATACATAATGGTTAATAAATTATTAACAATTCAGTTTGTAAAGAAAAACTGCAATTTTGTAAAATGGAATTATTCCATAAAAATAATACAAAAATTTTAAAAACAAAACAATCCAAAATTGAGCCTTTGTTAATATTATCCTCGAGACACAATGACTTCCTTGAACGTATAAAACTTTATTTAAATGCCAAAATAACAATCTTTCTTACAGGTCTTATGTACTCACAGTGATTTTCAGTTTGGGGTAATACAAAAATAAATGTTAAAAACAAATCTACATCGGTATGAAACGAAACAAATTTGAAAGTGGAAGAATCAAATATTCCATATATATCGCACTAATATCAACAGTTCATTGGCATTATTGCGCACATGGAAAGTTTATCTTCTAGGTATATGTTAAACGATCATTCCTTAAAGGATAAAATTTTCGCATGTATTCATTAACGAGAAATCCAGTCCACTTGGTTGGCTGCAGACGAAGACAATCTTTCAAAGATACGACGCTGCGGTATACTTTTCCCATTTCCATGAAAATGCACTGCAGCGATGCATAAGTCATAGAGTATATATACCTATATGTACAAAAGTAAGTGACGCACGACTTTTTAATGTGTCTGCGCCTGTGAATGGTTTACCGACATTCTTATGCGCTCGTTCGCAAATGCGCAAGACACTCGTTTTCTTCTATTTCCGATTTGATGCTCGGTAAAAGCTGATTTGTACCACCACAACGGTTTACTCGAGAAAATTAGATTATTGCCCTCCACGTGTATATTATGAATATCGTCAAAAATTCGCATGGATCCAGTGCTTAAACAAAGTATCATCCACCAGTCATCGGTCAACGTATAGCGAAAAACTTCAGAGGCACAAAAGCAGGGGGAAAAAAGTTTTTCCACACAGGCAAGCCGCGAGATTGATGCGAAACGCGCCTTGCCACGATGCGGAATATCTTCGAAAGGAAGAGTCGGAGACCGAATCGAGGGGACACGCGCGCTCTTTATATATATTTAGATGCCGCGCGGCGCTGAGACGACGACGACGACGACGACAAACGCGAGCTTCGCGATCCGAGAGCGAATAGTCTCGCAACTCGAGAGAAAAAGATCCGATCGTAAATAATTCTCGGTCAATGAGTCAGAGAGAGAGGGAGAAGCTCGTGCGTCCGGATATTTTCGAAATTTCTCGCGACTCTTTTTCTTCTTCTTGTGCTCCTGATAATTACTCGCCGCGTGCGACAATGAATTCGTCTATTTCGCTGCAACATTTTACGCCGCTGTGATTTATGTTCCCGTAACCTTGTGCAGAGCATGAATATTCTTTGTTATTTTCGGCCGCTTCTACGCGTGGTGTGTATAGCTTTGGTCTCGCGCGGATACGTCGTCGTTTTTGTTTCTTTTTGTGTAATACTTTTTTTTTCCGCGGCGTTTGCCGTGTATCGCGCTTATACGTATATGCAGAATATTTTATTTGTCCGACCGGTATCGACGAAATGAACGTTTTGACTTTGATCATTCTACGCTTGCGAGGGAAAAAGTTTGAAACTTACATTTAACGCGATATCTATAATTAGCTTTTATTTTATTCCGGCAGCCGTAGTAAGCAAAACTCTTATTTGGATGAATTCAATTTTTAGAAAAAACTGCACACGACACGTGTATATATGTATGTACAAATGTAGCTGATGCTTGATCCCTTATCCGCAAACCAACTCGATCGTTTCATCGTGACTTATAAGTAGGAAAAATATCCATTCTCCGACAACGAAGAAAAAGTAAAAGGAACGATCAGCTTGAAAATCGCTTTTCGAGAAGAGAAAACAAGAAAGTCCAGCCGCGCCTCCCTTTTATATATACATTACCAATGGTTCCCCCTCGATCGGTATAAAAAAAAAGACTCGCTACTGTAGTTCCCGCTCCAAAAATACCCGTAGCCAATCACATTACTATAGGCTATTTACTTTAAACTGCATTGCGGATAGAGCAAGTGATATAGCAGGTAAATTAATGTCCATAGTCTTTATGAACACGGCGAGCCGCAAAAGCACAGAGTATCGACTGTATAGATAGAGGCGAAAGGTAGCGAACAAGGTGATGTCTATCGATACTACGATCAAGGACACCAATGAGAACTTTGAATGTAGGTAAAAGTAATTGAGTGAAAATTTACAGCGTAAATATAAGCGGATGATGATTTTCAACTTTATTTATTTTACTCTATATTTAATGTAAATAACACAATCAAAATATATATATTTGTCTTTTTTTATGATCAATATATAGGATATTGTACAATTTTTTGTGCTACACTGAAAATTTAAAGACGTACTATACAGGGTAATATATTACATAAAACCTTTGATAAATAACAACTTAACAATATAAACACACTAGATAAATGAAAATACAATAATTTGTATATTATCGATATTTATTCGTACAAGTGCCTAAAAAATAAGTAAGTATAGTATGTAACGCCACTTGAGTGCATTGTAAGGCAAATTTGTGTATTGTATCTGTACAGTCCTTAATAATTTAGTCGCAACAATAAGGCACCATCAGCTGTCCCTTTCGAAGAACAAGAAAATCGATGATTTGCCGAAGCAGAATAAATACAGCTCTATATATGTATATATATATATCTGGAAGCGTATGTCGTGTTGGAATTCGAACTTTGATTGCTTCGCATCTATATCCTAGTGCTTTCGATGCGTCGCAATTGTTCAGAAGCTTATGATTAACGATCTGCAGGGTCGATATTACAGATCAGCCTTTCCCGAGCCAAACAAGTGTTTGATCAATCTCTGTCCATCCTTCAGGATCATGTTCTTCTCGTTTATGCAGAGCTTCTTGTACTCGATATTCACCGCGCTACCCTGACTCTTTTCCTTCTTCGCCAGATTCTCTATGTGCTTCTGTATCTCGTTCTCCTGCAAGGAACTCGCGGCACTCGGTATCTCCCAGTCCTTGATGTTGTTGTTGCTCTTCTTCTCCTTCAGCTGGATCGCCTCCTCCATCTTCTCGAAGCGAATGAGCCTCTGCATGAGTTCCCTCTTAACTTTGTCCTCCTCCAGCTTGAGGAGACGATGCTCTATCTCGGCCTTCTCCTTCTTCCACAGCTCGCGAAATCTCTTCAGGTCATCCTTCACCTCGTACATCTCCTCTTTCATCTGCTTCTGCGTCTGGCGAATCTTCGCCATGTCCTTGATTATTTTGCGCAGCATTTCTTTGATTTCTTTCAGTTCTGCCGTTACCGTCATCTTCTATTATACGTAGTAAATTATCCTGTCTTCTCTATTATTATCGATTGCTTATAGAAGTTGGTTTTATATGTCGACACCGTCTTGGAAATGTTTCTAATGCCTTACTGCAATACTTTTAGACCATCAGCGGTATGTCTCTTCCTTTATTGCGAAGTTCTCTCCATGAATGATGTCTATAGTAATAAACAGTAAATCAATTATAATCAATATATTTGAAATAGGTAAGTATGGTGTTTTACATATAGATATATATTAAATGTGATTTTAAAAGGAAAACACACTATACATAAACAAAGGATATTCATCAAGTACAACATGTTATATGCCCTTCTAGCGTTTCACGACTCATATTTATATGTATGTATGTATGTATGTATGTATGTATGTATGTATGTATGTACAGGATCGAATTCTAAGCGTAGTATAACCAACGCAAACATTATCAAATCAATACCCAGCGTCGGCGTTGGCGGCGAACTCGGTCGCAAGGTTAAAAGCCCTCCATCGACTCTCCCGTCCCAATACTTATACAACAAGATCGCCGCGGTCGGCACAGATACTCGAACTATACTTATATACTGTCCTCAAGACGCACTCGAGACCCACTCAAAAATCAACAACCCTCAGCGAGCGAAAACAAAACTAATAAAAAAGCCCCCCTCCCCC